>JAHFZB010000668.1:0-32063 GCA_036884735.1 Huso huso
GCCCTGGCCCCTCATCCGCACGCACACAGCCCCCAGCAACCCAGCACAGGGACATAGCTGCTCGCCAAACTGTCCCTGGTGCCTCCCCAGTGCGCGCACGGGCCCCTGCGACCCCGAGTAGGGTCCCAGCGGCTCGCCAAATAATCCCTGGCACCTCCACATCGCGCCAAGACGGACACTAGCGACCCCACACGGGGTCCCATGCTCACCAAACGGTCCCTGGCACCTCCACAGCGCCGACGGACACTAGCTTACCACACGCGGGTGCCAGCCGGTCGCCAAACCGTCCCTGGCAACTCCACAGCGCCAAGACTGGACCCAGTGATCCCTGCGGGATCTCAACGGGCCAGCTGTTGTCCCTGGCACCTCCCCAGCATGCGTCCGGGACCCAGCGACCCCACGCGGGGTCACAACAGCTCGCCAAATGGTCCCTGGCACCTGCCCAGCGCGCGCACGGGCATCAGCGACCCCACGCGGGGTTCCAGCGGCTCGCCAAACCATCCCTGGCAGCTCCACAGCGTGCGCAGGGGCACCAGCGAACAGCACGGGTCCCAGCTGTTCGACAAATGGTCCCTGGCACCTCCCTCAGCTGCAAGGCGATTGGACCCAGCGACCCCGCGCTGGGTCCCAGCGGCTCGGCAAGCTGTCCCTGGCACCTCCCCAGCACGCATCCCGTGCCCCAGTAACCCCGCAGCGGGTTCCGGAGAGGCTCGCCAAATGGTCCCTGGCACCCACCCCGCGCACATAGGCCCCAGAGACCCCGCGCTGGGATCTGAGCAGCTTGCCAAATGGTCCCTGGAACCTCTCCAGCACGCACACGGACACCAGCGACCCAACACGGGTCCCAGCGGCTCGCCAAACCGTCCCCCTGGCACCTCACCAGCGTGCGCATGGGCCCCAGAGACCCTGCACGGGGTCCCAGCGGCTCGCCAAATGGTCCCTAGCACCTCCCAGCGGAAGCAGCGGACTAGCGATCCCAACGCAGGGTCCCAGCGGCTCGCCAAATGATCCCTGGCACCTCCACAGCACACGATAGGCCCCAGAGACCCCGGCGGGGTCCCAACGGGCTCGGCAAACGGTCCCCGGCACCTCCCCATCACGCGCCTGAAAGCGACCCTGCGGCGGGTCCTTGGCCGCTAAATAGTCTCTTGTACCTCCCAGCGTGTGAACTGGATCCAGCGACTCCCACACGGGGTCCCAGAGGCTCGCCAAATGGTCACTGGCACCTCCCAGCACGGGCCCACCACCCTTTGCGGGGTCCCTGTGGATCACCAAATGGTCCCTGGTACCTCCCTAGCTAACGCACTGGCCCAGCGACCCCCCGGCTGCAACAGCTGCTCGCCAAATGGTCACTGGCACCTCCACAGTGCGCCCAGGCTTCAGCAACCCCGCTGCGGAGGTCTCAGCGGCTCGCCAAAATGTCCCTGGCACCTTCCCCAGCACGCGCACTGGGCCCAACAACCGGGGGTCCCAGCGGCACGCCAAATGGTCCCGGCACCTCCCCAGCATGCGCCGGGGTCCCAGCAGCTGGGGAGGTGCCAGACAGTTTGGCAAGGCGCTTGGACAACGCCAGAAAGTCGCTGGGGTTAGTGCAGTTGCTGGGAGGTGCCAGGGTGTATTTACAGCTGCTGGGACCCCACGCGAGTCGCTGGGGTCTGCTGGGGCTGGGAATGTGCCAGGACCTTGCAGCTGCTGGGACCCCTCAGGGGTTGCTGGGGCCCTGTGCGCTGGGTAGGTACCTGAGGCGGGTCCCAGCGGCTCGCCAAATGGTCCCTAGCACCTCCCCAGTGCGAAAGCACGGACTAGCGACCCAACGCTGGGTCCCAGCGGCTCGCCAAACCGTCCCTGGCACCTCCACAGCACACGATAGGCCCCAGAGACCCCACACGGGTCCCAGAGGCTCGTTGGCCAAACACACCCTGGCACCTCCCCAGCAACTGCACGGGCCCCAGCGACCGCTGTCCAAGCGCTTTGCCAAACTGTCCTTGGCACCTCCCCAGCGTGCTCTCACAGGTACCAACAACCACGGCCGGGTCCCAGCATCATCGCAAATGGTCCCTGGCACCTCCCAGGCAAGACAGGGCCCAGCGGATCGCCAAATGGTCCCTGGCACCTCACCAGCACGCCAAGACTGGTCCCAGCGATTTGCGCAGTGTCCAAGCTGCTCGCCAAACGGTCCCTGGCACCTCACCAGCACGCCGCACGGACACCAGCGACCGCCGGGTCCCAGCAGCTCGCCAAATGGTCCCTGGCACCTCAGAGCGCATACACTGGGCCCAGCGACCCCACGCTGCGTGATCCCAACAGCTTGCCAAACCGTCCCTGGCGCCTCCCAGCGTGCGCATGGGCCCCAGCAACCCTGCACGGGATCCCAGGTGCTCACCTAATGGTCCCTGGCACCTCACCAGCACGCGCGCGAGGTCCCAGCGGCTCGCCAAACGGTCCCTGGCACCGGCCCAGCGACCCTGGGCGGGGCATCAGCGGCTTGCCAAACGGTCCCTTGCACCTCCCCTGCACGCGCACGTGCCCCAGCGAGCCCGCGCGTGGTCCCAGCGGCTTGCCAAATGGTCCCTGGTACCTCCCCAGTGCACGATTGGGCCCAGCGACCCACGCTGGGTCCCAGCAGCTCGCCAAACCGTCCCGGCGCATCCCCAGCGCACACGGGCCCCAGCAACCCTGCACGGGGTCTCAGCTGCTAGCCAAACGGTCCCTGGCACCTCACCAGCACACGAGACAGGACCCAGCGACCCCATGGGGTTCAGAGCGCTCGTCAAACGGTCCCTGGCACCTCCCCAGCGCCATCGGGCTCCCAGCGACCCTCAAGACGGGGTCACAGCTGCTCGCCAAGTGTTCCATGGCCCTCCCCAGCACGCACACGGGCACAGAGACCACGCATGGATCCCAGTGGCTCACCAAATGGCCCCTGGCACCCCCCAGCGCCGCACGGGGCCCCAGCGACCAAATACAGGGTCCCATCTGCTCGCCAAATGGTCCCTGGCACCTCCCCAGCAAGCGCACGGGCCCCAGCGACCCCGTGCAGGGTCCCAGCGGCTCGCCAAATGATCTCTGGCACCTGACCAGCGCAGGCACAGGGACCAGCAACACCGCTGGGTCCCAGCGGTTCGCCAAACCGCCCCTGGCGCCCCCAGCGCTGGGATCCAACGGGCCCCAGCGACCCCGGGGTCCCAGCAGCTCGTCAAATGGTCCCTGGCACCTCCCCAGCCCACATGGACACCAGCGACAGCAGGCGGGTCCAGCGGCTCGCCAAACCGGTCCTGGCCCCTCCTCCAAGACGCACACGGCCCCAGCAACCCAGCACAGGGACATAGCTGCTCGCCAATGGTCCCTGGTGCCTCCCCAGTGCAAGATCGGGCCCCGGGCGACCCCGAGTAGGGTCCCAGCGGCTCGCCAACAATGCCTGGCACCTCCACATCGGGCAAGACACGGACACTAGCAAACCCCACACGGGTCCCAGCGGCTCACCAAATGGTCCCTGGCACCTCCACAGCGCCGCACGGACACTAGGCGACCACACGCGGGTGCCAGCGGGTCGCCAAACCGTCCCTGGCACCTCCACAGCGCGCAAGACTGGACCCAGTGATCCCGCGCGGGGTCTCAACGGCTAGCCATGTTGTCCCTGGCACCTCCCCAGCATGCGTCCGGGACCCAGCGACACTGTGCGGGTTCCCAGCGGCTCGCCAAACTGTCCCTGGCACCTCCACAGCGCGGGCACGGGCACTAGCGACCCCATGTGGGGTCACAACAGCTCGCCAAATGGTCCCTGGCACCTGCCCAGCGCGCGCACGGGCATCAGCAACCCCACGCGGGGTTCCAGCGGCTCGCCAAACCATCCCTGGCACCTCCCCAGCAACTGCACGGGCCCCAGCGACTTCGCTGTGTCCAAGTGCCTTGCCAAACTGTCCCTGGCACCTCTCCAGCGTGCTCACAGGTACCAACAACCACGGCCGGGTCCCAGCATCTCGCAAATGGTCCCTGGCACCTCCCCAGGCAGCGCACAGGGCCCAGCGGATTGCCAAATGGTCCCTGGCACCTTCGCAGCACGCCATTAGCGCCTGGGGCCCCAGTGACGCCGCTCACAAGGGATCCCAGCGGCTCGCCAAATGGTCCCTGGCTCTCCCAGCTTAGCCACAGGCTCCAGCCACCGCCTGCAGGGTCCCAGCGGCTCGCCAAATGCTTACTGGCACCTCCCCAGCGTGCAAGACGGGCCCAGCAGCACTGCTGGGTCCCAGCTGCTCCGCCAAATGGTCCCTGGCACCTCCCCAGCACGCCAAGACGGGCCCAATAACCCTGGGCGGGCATCAGCGTTTGCCAAATGGTCCCTTGCACCTCCACCAGCACGCCGACGGGTCCCAGCGACCGCGCGGTGTGTCCCAGCGGCTCGCCAAACGGTCCCTGGCACCTCACCAGCATGCGCACGGACCCCAGACCCCGCCGGGTCCCAGCAGCTCGCCAAATGGTCCCTGGCACCTCCCAGCGCATACACTGGGCCCAGCGACCCCACACGGATCCCAACGGCTCGCCAAACCGCCCCTGGCGCCTCCCCAGGGCCCACCGATGGGTCCCAGCAACCCTGGCACCGCCACCCAGCGCGCACACGGGCCCCAGCGACCAAATACAGGGTCCCATCTGCTCGCCAAATGGTCCCTGGCACCTCCCCAGCGCAGGCACAGGGACCAGCAACACCGCGCGGGATCCCAGCGGTTCGCCAAACCGTCCCTGGCACCTCCCCAGCAACTGCACGGGCCCCAGCGACTTCGCGCGTTGTCCAAGTGCCTTGCCAAACTGTCCCTGGCACCTCTCCAGCGTGCTCACAGGTACCAACAACCACGGCCGGGGTCCCAGCATCTCGCAAATGGTCCCTGGCACCTCCCCAGGCAGCGCACAGGGCCCAGCGGATTGCCAAATGGTCCCTGGCACCTTCGCAGCACGCCAAGACGGGCCCCAGTGACGCCGCAGGGATCCCAGCGGCTCGCCAAACGGTCCCTGGCTCCTCCCAGCGAGCGCACAGGCTCCAGCGACCTCGCGCAGGGTCCCAGCGGCTCGCCAAATGCTTACTGGCACCTCCCCAGCGCGCGCACTTGGCCCAGCAACCGCGCGCGGGGTCCCAGCGACTCGCCAAATGGTCCCTGGCACCTCCCCAGCACGCCAAGACGGGCCCAGTGACCCTGGGCGGGCATCAGCTTGCCAAATGGTCCCTTGCACCTCCCCTGCACGCCAAGACGGGTCCCAGCGAGCCCGCTGCGGGTCCCAGCGGCTCGCCAAATGGTCCCTGGTACCTCCCCAGCGCACGCACTGGGCCCAGCGACCACACGCGGGGTCCCAAGGGCTCGCCAAACCGTCCCTGGCGCCTTCCCCAGACCGCGCACAGGCCCCAGCGACTCCCTGCATGGGGTCCCAGCTGCTCGCCAAACGGTCCCTGGCACTCACCAGCACGCCGCATCGGGTCCCAGCGACCGCCGGGTGTCCCAGCTGCTCGCCAAACGGTCCCTGGCACCACCAGCAGCATGCGACGACCCCAGCGACCCCTCCCGGGTCCCAGCAGCTCGCCAAATGGTCCCTGGCACCTCCCCAGCGCATACACATGGGCCCAGCGACAGCAGGCGGGTCCAGCGGCTCGCCAAACCGCCCTGGCCCCTCCCCCCGCACGCATGGGCCCCCAGCAACCCAGCACAGGGACCCAGCTGCTCGCCAAACCGTCCCTGGTGCCTCCCTGGCAAGACGGGCCCCAGCGACCGAGTAGGGTCCCAGCGCTCGCCAACAATGCCTGGCACCTCCCATCGGCACACGGACACCAGCGACCCCACACGGGGTCCCAGCGGCTCACCAAACGGTCCCTGGCACCTCCACAGCGCGCACGGACACCAGCGACCACACGCGGGTCCCAGCGGGTCGCCAAATGGCCCCTGGCACCTCCACAGCGACGCACTGGACCCAGTGATCCGCGCGCGGGTCTCAACGGCCAGCCTGTTGTCCCTGGCACCTCCCCAGCATGCGCCCGGGACCCAGCGACACTGCACGGGTCCCAGCGGCTCAGCCAAACTGTCCCTGGCACCTCCACAGCGCTGGCACGGCACCAGCGACCCCACGGGGTCACAACAGCTCGCCAAATGGTCCCTGGCACCCGCCCAGCGCGCCGGGCGGGCATCAGCAACCCCATCGCGGGTTCCAGTTGCTCGCCAAACCATCCATGGCACCTCCCCAGCAACTGCACGGGCCCCAGCGACCGCGCTGGGAAGTGCCTTGCCAAACTGTCCCTGGCACCTCTCCAGCGCGCCACAGGGCCCCAACAACCACGGCCGGGGTCCCAGCATCTCGCAAATGGTCCCTGGCACCTCCCCAGGCAGCGCACAGGGCCCAGCGGATTGCCAAATGGTCCCTGGCACCTTCGCAGCACGCCAGCGCACAGGGCCCCAGTGACGCCGCTGGGTGGGATCCCAGCGTCGCCAAACGGTCCCTGGCTCCTCCCCAGCGAAGACAGGCTCCAGCGACCCCGCGCAGGGTCCCAGCGGCTCGCCAAATGCTTACTGGCACCTCCCCAGCGCCAACATTGGATCCAGCAACAGGCGGGTCCCAGCGACTCGCCAAATGGTCCCTGGCACCTCCCCAGCACGCCACACGGGGCCCAGCAACCCTGGGCGGGCATCAGCGGCTTGCCAAATGGTCCCTTGCACCTCCCCAGCACGCGCCGCACGGGTCCCAGCGACCGCCAAGGGTGTGTCCCAGCAGCTCGCCAAATGGTCCCTGGCACCTCACCAGCATACACTGGGACCCCAGCCACGCCGGGTCCCAGCAGCTTCGCCAAATGGTCCCTGGCACCTCCAGCAGCGCATACACTGGGCCCAGCGACCCCACGCACCGATCCCAACGGGCCCCGCCAAACACAGGGTCCCCCCAGCTCGCCAAATGGGCCCCAGCAACCCTCCACAGCAGCGCACACGGGCCCCAGTGACCAAATACAGGGTCCCATCTGCTCGCCAAATGGTCCCTGGCACCTCCCCAGCGCAGGCACAGGGACCAGCAACACCGCTGGGATCCCAGCGGTTCGCCAAACCGTCCCTGGCACCTCCCCAGCAACTGCATCGGGCCCCAGCGACTTCAAGACGTTGTCCAAGTGCCTTGCCAAACTGTCCCTGGCACCTCTCCAGCGTGCTCACAGGTACCAACAACCACGGCCGGGGTCCCAGCATCTCGCAATGGTCCCTGGCACCTCCCCAGGCAGCGCACAGGGCCCAGCGGATTGCCAAATGGTCCCTGGCACCTTCGCAGCACGCCAAGACGGGCCCCAGTGACGCCGCAGGGGTCCCAGGGGCTCGCCAAATGCTCCCTGGCACCTCCCAGCCAGCAAGACTTGGCCCCAGCAACTGCGCAGGGGTCCCAGCGACTCGCCAAATGGTCCCTGGCACCTCCCCAGCACCGCCAAGACGGGCCCAGCACCCTGGGCGGGGGCATCAGCGGCTTGCCAAATGGTCCCTTGCACCTCCCCTGCACGCCAAGACGGGTCCCAGCGAGCCCCTCCCGGGGGTCCCAGCATGCTTGCCAAATGGTCCCTGGTACCTCCCCAGCGCAACACTGGGCCCAGCGACCACACTTGGGGTCCCAAGGGCTCGCCAAATGGCCCCTGGCGCCTTTTCCCAGACCAAGACAGGCCCCAGCAGCCCTGCATGGGGTCCCAGCTGCTAGCCAAACGGTCCCTGGCACCCACCAGCACGCCAGACAGGGTCCCAGCGACAAGGCCAAGGTGTCCCAGCTGCCGCCAAACGGTCCCTGGCACCTCAACAGCATGCGACGGACCCCAGCGACCGCTGGGTCCCAGCAGCTCGCCAAATGGTCCCTGGCACCTCAAGCAGCGCATACACTGGGCCCAGCGACCCCACGCTGCGGATCCCAACGGCTCGCCAAACCGCCCCTGGCGCCTCCCCAGCGTGCACATGGGCCCCAGCAACCCTGGCACCGCCCCAGACTGCGGCACACGGGCCCCAGCGACCAAACACAGGGTCCCATCTGCTCGCCAAATGGTCCCTGGCAACTCCCCAGCAGCGACGGGCCCCAGCGACCTGCAGGGTCCCAGCGGCTCGCCAAATGATCTCTGGCACCTGACCAGCGCAGGCACAGGGACCAGCAACACCAAAGGGATCCCAGCGGTTCGCCAAACCGCCCCTGGCGCCTCCCCAGCGCATTTAATCGGGCCCCAGCGACTCCCGCCAAGGGGTCCCAGCAGTCGTCAAATGGTCCCTGGCACCTCCCCAGCGCGACAAGACATGGACACTAGCGACAGCAGGCGGGTCCAGCTGCTCGCCAAACCGCCCTGGCCCCTCCTCCGCACGCACACGGCCCCCAGCAACCCAGCACAGGGACATAGCTGCTCGCCAAACCGTCCCTGGCACCTCACCAGCGCGCGCATGGGCCCCAGGGACCCTGCATGGTGTCCCAGCGGCTCGCCAAATGGTCCCTAGCACCTCCCCAGCGCGAGCACGGACATTAGCGACCCAAGTGGGGTTCCAGCAGCTCGCCAAACCATACCTGGCGGCTCCCCAGTGTCCGCGCACGGGGTCCCAGTGGCTCGCCAAATGGTCCCTGGCTCCTATCCAGCGCACGACAGGGCCAAGCAACTGCGCTGTGGATCCGGAAGCAGCTCGCTTAAATTGGTTCTGGCACCTCCCAGCGCAAGACGGGCCCAAGCAGCACTGCACGGGTACCAGCTGCTCACCAAACCGACCCTGGCGCCTCCCCAGCGCAAGACGGGCCCCAACGACCCACGCTGGGTCTCAGCGGCTCGCCAAGCCGCCCCTGGCGCCTCCCTGCGCCAAGACGTCTCCCAACAACCCTGCACGGGGTCTCAGCTGCTCACCAAACGGTCCCTGGCACCTCCACAGCACACGATAGGCCCCAGAGACCCCGCTGGGTCCCAACGGCTCGGCAAACGGTCCCTGGCACCTCCCCCATCACGCCAGACGAGCACAAGCGACCCTGTGCGGGGTCCCTGCGGCTCGCCAAATGGTCTCTTTGTACTCCCCAGCATGTACACTGATCCAGCGACCCCACACGGGGTCCCAGAGGCTCGCCAAATGGTCACTGGCACCTCCCCAGCACGGGCCCACCGACCTTTGCGGGTCCCCAGTGATCACCAAATGGTCCCTGGTACCTACCCAGTGCGCACAGGGCCCAGCAACCACACCGGGTCCCAGCAGCTCGCAAAAGGTCCCTGGCACATCCCCAGCGCCGCGGACGGGCCCCAGCGACTTCGCTGTGGGGACCAAGCAGCTCGCCAACACACCCTGGCACCTCCCCAACAACTGCACGGGCCCCAGCGACTTCAAGGGCTGTCCAAGCGCCTTGCCAAACTGTCCCTGGCACATCCCCAGCGTGCTCACAGGTACCAACAACCACGGCCGGGTCCCAGCATTCGCAAATGGTCCCTGGCACCTCCCCAGGCAGCGCACAGGGCCCAGCGGATCGCCAAATGGTCCCTGGCACCTTTTGCAGCACGCACGGCCCCAGTGACGCCGCTATGGGATCCCAGCTGCTCGCCAAACGGTCCCTGGCTCCTCCCAGCGAAGACAGGCTCCCAACACCAAGAGGGGGTTCCAGCTGCTCGCCAAATGCTTCCTGGCACCTCCCAGCAGACTTGGCCCAGCAACCGCGCTGGGTCCCAGCGACTCGCCAAATGGTCCCTGGCACCTCCCCAGCACAAGCACGGGCCCAGCGACCCTGGGCGGGGCATCAGCGGCTTGCCAAATGGTCCCTTGCACCTCCCCTGCACGCCAAGACGGGCCCCAGCGAGCCTGCTGCAGGGTCCCAGCGGCTCGCCAAATGGTCCCTGGTACCTCCCCAGCGCACGCGACTGGGCCGAGCGACCACACGCTGGGGTCCCAAGGGCTCGCCAAACCGCCCTGGCGCCTCCCCAGACCACGACAGGCCCCAGCCGACCCTGCATGGGGGTCCCAGCTGCTCGCCAAACGGTCCCTGGCACCTCACCAGCACAAGACGGTCCCAGCGACCGCTGGTGTCCAAGCCGGGCTCGCCAAACGGTCCCTGGCACCTCACCAGCACGCGACAGGACACCAGCGACCGCCGGGTCCCAGCAGCTCGCCAAATGGTCCCTGGCACCTCCCAGCGCATACACTGGGCCCAGGCACCCCACCTGGTGATCCCAACAGCTTTGCCAAACCGCCCCGGCGCCCCAGCGCACACGGGCCCCAGCAACCCTGCACGGGTCTCAGTTGCTAGCCAAACGTCCCTGGCACCTCACCAGCACACGACAGGCCCCAGCGAGGCGGGTCCCGAGGGCTCGCCAAACGGTCCCGGCACCTCCCCAGGCCATTTAGCCCCAGCGACCCCCCGCACGGGGTCACAGCTGCTCACCAAGTGTTCCATGGCCCTCCCCAGCACGCCAGCACGGGCACAGAGACCACGCGGGATCCCAGTGGCTCGCCAAATGGTCCCTGGCACCTCCCTCATCACACAAGACTGGGTCCAGCGACCCCGCAGCCAGGGTACCAGCTGCTCACCAAATGGCCCCTGGCACCGCCCACATGCGCACACGGCCCCAGCGACCAAATACAGGGTCCCATCTGCTCGCCAAATGGTCCCTGGCACCTCCCCAGCGCGACGGGCCCCAGCGACCCGCAGGGTCCCAGCGGGTCGCCAAATGATCTCTGGCACCTGACGAGACAGGCACAGGGACCAGCAACACTGGGGTCCCAGCGGGTTCGCCAAACCGCCCCTGGCGCCCTCAGCGCATCCATCGGGCCCCAGCGACCCCCTGGGTCCCAGCAGCTCACAAATGGTCCCTGGCACCTACCCAGCGCTACAAGACAGGGCCCAACAAACCCACGCGTGGTTCCAGCGGCTTGCCAAATGGTCCCTGGCACCCCCCCAGCGCGCACATGGACACTAGCGACAGCAGGCGGGGTCCAGCGGCTCGCCAAACCGTCCTTGGCCCCTCCTCCGCACGCACACAGCCCCCAGCAACCCAGCACAGGGACATAGCTGCTCGCCAAACTGTCCCTGGTGCCTCCCCAGTGCAAGACGGGGCCCCCTTAATCCCAGTAGGGTCCCATGCTCGCCAAATAATCCCTGGCACCTCCACATCGCCAAGACACACACAGCGACCCCACACGGGGTCCCAGCGGCTCACCAAACGGTCCCTGGCACCTCCACAGCGCGCACGGACACTAGCGACCACATGCGGGGTGCCAGGGTCGCCAAACCGCCCCTGCAACTCCACAGCGCACAAGACTGGACCCAGTGATCCGCGCTGGATCTCAACGGCTAGCTGTTGTCCCTGGCACCTCCCCAGCATGCGTCTAGGGACCCAGCGACCCCACGCTGGGTCACAACATCTCGCCAAATGGTCCCTGGCACCTGCCCAGCACGCCGAGACGGCATCAGCGACCCCCACGGGGTTCCAGCGGCTCGCCAAACCATCCCTGGCACCTAATAAAGGCGCAGGGGCCCCAGCGACCGAGCACGGGGTCCCAGCTGTTCGACAAATGGTCCCTGGCACCTCCCCAGCTGAGTATGACTGGACCCAGCGACCCCGCGCGGGGTCCCAGCGGCTCGGCAAGCTGTCCCTGGCACCTCCCCAGCACGCATAGGCACCAGCGACCCCTGCGGGGTTCCTGAGAGGCTCGCAAATGGTCCCTGGCACCTACCCAGCACGCACATAGGCCCCAGAGACCAAGGCGCTGGGATCTGAGCAGCTTGCCAAATGGTCCCTGAACCTCTCCAGCACGCACACGGACACTAGCGACCCAACACGGGGTCCCAGCGGCTCGCCAAACCGTCCCTGGCACCTCACCAGCGGGCGATGGGCCCCAGAGACCCTGCACGGGTCCCAGCGGCTCGCCAAATGGTCCCTAGCACCTCCCCCAGTGCGAGCACGGACTAGCGACCCAACGCAGGGTCCCAGCGGCTCGCCAAACCGTCCCTGGCACCTCCACAGCACACGCTTAGGGCTTCAGAGACCCCGCTGGGTCCCAACAGCTTCGCAAACGGTCCCTGGCACCTCCCCATCACACGACGAGCACAAGCGACCCCTGTGCGGGGTCCCTTCGGCTCGCCAAATAGTCTTTTGTACCTCCCAGTGTGCACTGGATCCAGCGACCCCACACGGGGTCCCAGAGGCTCGCCAAATGGTCACTGGCACCTCCCCAGCACGGGCCCACCGACCCTTTGCGGGGTCCCTGTGGATCACCAAATGGTCCCTGGTACCTCCCTAGCGAACGCACTGGGCCCAGCGACCCCGCGCGGGGTAACAGCGGCTCGCCAAATGGTCACTGGCACCTCCACAGTGTGCGCCCAGGCTTCAGCAACCCCGCGTGAGGTCTCAGCGGCTCGCCAAAATGTCCCTGGCACCTTCCCAGCACGCGCACTGGGCCCAACAACCGCACGCGGGGTCCCAGCGGCACGCCAAATGGTCCCTGGCACCTCCCCAGCATGCGCACGGGGTCCCAGCAGCTGGGAGGTGCCAAGGACAGTTTGGCTGGGGCGCTTGGACCCCAGGCTAGGTGAAGTCATCAGACCCTGCATAGCACTGGGGATGCCAGGGACCCTTGCAAGCTGCTGGGACCCCCTGTGGTTGCTGGGCCCCAGGCGCTGGGTAGGTACCCAGCGTGGGTCCCAGCGGCTCGCCAAATGGTCCTTAGCACCTCCCCAGTGCGCGACGGGACTAGCGACCCAACGCTGGGTCCCAGCGGCTCGCCAAACCGTCCCTGGCACCTCCACAGCACACGATAGGCCCCAGAGACCCCCCGCTGGGTCCCAACGGCTCGCAAACGGTCCCTGGCACCTCCCCATCACGCAACTGACGAGCCCCAGTTTTTCACCTTGCGGGGTCCCGCGGCTCGCCAAATGGTCTCTTGTACCTCCCCAGCGTGTGCAGTGGATCCAGCAACCCCACACGGGTCCCAGAGGCTTGCCAAATACACCCTGGCACCTCCCCAGCAACTGCATCGGGCCCCAGCGACTTCACGCAGGTCCAAGCGGATTGCCAAACTGTCCTTGGCACCTCCCCCAGCTCACAGGTACCAACAACCACGGCCGGGGTCCCAGCATCTCGCAAATGGTCCCTGGCACCTCCCCCAGGCAAACAGGGCCCTGATCGCCAAATGGTCCCTGGCACACCAGCACGCCGAGACGGTCCCAGCGAGCGACCGGTGTCCAAGCGGCTCGCCAAATGGTCCCTGGCACCTCACCAGCGCACATACACTGGGCCCAGCGACCCAACGCTGCGTGATCCCAACAGCTTGCCAAACCGTCCCTGGCGCCCCCAGCGTGCATGATGGGCCCCAGCAACCCTGCACGGGATCCCAGGTGCTCACCCTAATGGTCCCTGGCACTCACCAGCACGCCACAGGTCCCAGCTGCTCGCCAAACGGTCCCTGGCACCGGCCCAGCGACCCTGGGCGGGGCATCAGCGGCTTGCCAAACGGTCCCTTGCACCTCCCCTGCACGCCAAGACGCGTTCCCAGCGAGCCCGCGCGTGGTCCCAGCGGCTTGCCAAATGGTCCCTGGTACCTCCCCAGCGCACGCACTGGGCCCAGCGACCCCACGCGGGGTCCCAGCAGCTCGCCAAACCGTCCCGGGCGCATCCCCAGCGCACACGGGCCCCAGCAACCCTGCACGGGGTCTCAGCTGCTAGCCAAACGGTCCCTGGCACCTCACCAGCACACGCACAGGCCCCAGCGACCCCCGCGGGGTCAGAGCGGCTCGTCAAACGGTCCCTGGCACCTCCCCAGCGCGCTCACGGGCCCCAGCGACCCCGCACGGGGTCACAGCTGCTCGCCAAGTGTTCCATGGCCCCTCCCCAGCACGCACACGGGGCACAGAGACCACGTGCGGGATCCCAGTGGCTCACCAAATGGCCCTGGCACCGCCCCAGAGCGCACACGGGCCCCAGCGACCAAATACAGGGTCCCATCTGCTCGCCAAATGGTCCCTGGCACCTCCCCAGCAGCGAGATGGGCCCCAGCGACCCCGTGCAGGGTCCCAGCGGCTCGCCAAATGATCTCTGGCACCTGACCAGCGCAGGCACAGGGACCAGCAACACCGCTGGGATCCCAGCGGTTCGCCAAACCGCCCCTGGGCGCCACCAGCGCATTTAACGGGCCCCAGCGACCCCGCTGGGTCCCAGCAGCTCGTCAAATGGTCCCTGGCACCTCCCCAGCGCCAAGACATGGACACTAGCGACAGCAGGCGGGTCCAGCGGTTCGCCAAACCGTCCTTGGCCCCTCCTCCGCACGCACACGGCCCCCAGCAACCCAGCACAGGGACATAGATGCTCGCCAAACCGTCCCTGGTGCCTCCCCAGTGCGCGCACGGGCCCCTGCGACCCCGAGTAGGGTCCCAGCGGCTCGCCAATAATGCCTGGCACCTCCACATCGCGCACACGACACCAGCGACCCCACACGGGTCCCAGCGGCTCACCAAACGTCCCTGGCACCTCCACAGCGCCACGGACACTAGCGGACATACGCGGGTGCCAGCGGGTCGCCAAACCGTCCCTGGCACCTCCACAGCGCGCGCACTGGACCCAGTGATCCTGCGCGGGGTCTCAACGGCTAGCCAAGTTGTCCCTGGCACCTCCCCAGCATGCGTCCGGGACCCAGCGACACTGTGCGGGTTCCCAGCGGCTCGCCAAACTGTCCCTGGCACCTCCACAGCGGGCATCGGCACCAGCGACCCCATGGGGGTCACAACAGCTCGCCAAATGGTCCCTGGCACCTGCCCAGCGCACGCACGGGCATCAGCAACCCCACGCGGGGTTCCAGCGGCTCGCCAAACCATCCCTGGCACCTCCCCAGCAACTGCATCGGCCCCAGCGACTTCGCTGCTGTCCAAGTGCCTTGCCAAACTGTCCCTGGCACCTCTCCAGCGTGCTCACAGGTACCAACAACCACGGCCGGGGTCCCAGCATCTCGCAAATGGTCCCTGGCACCTCCCCAGGCAGCGCACAGGGCCCAGCGGATTGCCAAATGGTCCCTGGCACCTTCGCAGCACGCGCACGGGCCCCAGTGACGTCGTGTGGGATCCCAGCGGCTCGCCAAACGGTCCCTGGCTCCTCCCAGCGAGCGCACAGGCTCCAGCGACCTCACAGAGGGTCCCAGCGGCTCGCCAAATGCTTACTGGCACCTCCCAGCGCAAGACTTGGCCCAGCAACCGCTGCTGGGTCCCAGCGACCGCCAAATGGTCCCTGGCACCTCCCCAGCACGCGCACGGGCCCAGCGACCCTGGGCGGGGCATCAGCGGCTTGCCAAATGGTCCCTTGCACCACCAGCACGCCAAGACGGGTCCCAGCGACCGCAAGGCTGGTGTCCCAGCTGCTCGCCAAACGGTCCCTGGCACTCACCAGCATGCAAGACGGGACCCCAGCGACCCCCCGCGGGTCCCAGCAGCTCGCCAAATGGTCCCTGGCACCTCCGCAGCGCATACACTGGGCCCAGCGACCCCACGCTGCGGATCCCAACGGCTCGCCAAACCGCCCCTGGCGCCCTCAGCGCGGCGCATGGGCCCCAGCAACCCTGGCACCGCCCCAGCGCGCACACGGGCCCCAGCGACCAAATACAGGGTCCCATCTGCTCGCCAAATGGTCCCTGGCACCTCCCCAGCAGCGCAGACGGGCCCCAGCGACCCGTGCAGGGGTCCCAGCGGTTCGCCAAATGATCTCTGGCACCTGACCAGCGCAGGCACAGGGACCAGCAACACCGTCGCTGGGATCCCAGCGGTTCGGTAAAAACCCCTGGCTGGCCCCCCAGCGCATTAACGGGCCCCAGCGACCCCAGGCGGTGTCCCAGCAGCTCGTCAAATGGTCCCTGGCACCTCCCCAGCGCACATGGACACCCAGCGACAGCAGGCGGGGTCCAGCGGTCGCCAAACCGTCCCTTGGCCCTCCTCCGCACGCACACGGCCCCCAGCAACCCAGCACAGGGACATAGCTGCTCGCCAAACTGTCCCTGGTGCCTCCCCAGCGCGCACACAGGCACCAGTGACCCCGCGTGGGGTCCCAGCGGCTCGGCAAACCGTCCCTGGTGCCTCCCCACTGTCGCCAAGACGGGCCCCTGCGCCCGGGTCCCAGTAGGGTCCCAGCGGCTCGCCAAATGGTCCCTGGCACCTCCACATCACAAGACAGACTGGGCCCAGCGACCCCACGAGGGGTCCCAGCGGCTCACCAAACGGTCCCTGGCACCTCCACAGCGCCGCACGGACCCAGCGACCCTGCACGCGGGTGCCAGCGGTCGCCAAACCGTCCCTGGCACCTCACCAGCACGCCGCACTGGACCAGGTGATCCTGCGCGGGTCTCAACGGCCAGCTGTTGTCCCTGGCACCTCCCCAGCATGCGTCCGGGACCCAGCGACACTGTGCGGGTTCCCAGCGGCTCGCCAAATGGTCCCTGGCACCTCCCAGCGCATAGACAGGCAACAGCGACCCCCACGTGGGGTCCCAGAGGCTAGCCAAATGGTCCCTGGCGCCCCAGTGCAACCCTGGCACCGGGCCGGGCCCCCCCGCCAAATACAGGGGTCCCAGCTGCTCGCCAAACTGTCCCTGGCACCTCCCAGCAAGGTCCCAGGGCATCGGGCACCAGCGACAGGACCGAGCACGGGTCCCAGCGGCTCGGCAAGCTGTCCCTGGCACATCCCCAGCACGCATCCGTGCCCCAGCGACCCCGCGCGGGTTCCGAGAGGCTCGCCAAATGGTCCCTGGCACCTACCCAGCGCACATAGGCCCCAGAGACCCCTGCAGCGGGATCTGAGCAGCTTGCCAAAAGGTCCCTGGAACCTCTCCAGCACGCACACGGACACTAGCGACCCAACTGGGTCCCAGCGGCTCGCCAAACCGCCCCTGGCACCTCACCAGCGCTCAGATGGGCCCCAGGGACCCTGCATGGTGTCCCAGCGGCTCGCCAAATGGTCCCTAGCACCTCCCCAGCGCGAGCACGGACATTAGCGACCCAAGTGGGGTTCCAGCAGCTCGCCAAACCATACCTGGCGGCTCCCCAGTGTCCGCCAAGACGGAGTCCCAGTGGCTCGCCAAATGGTCCCTGGCTCCTATCCAGCGCACGACAGGGCCAAGCAACCGCGCTGCGGTGATCCGGAAAGCAGCTCGCTAAATTGGTTCTGGCACCTCCCCAGCGTGCGCACGGGCCCAAGCAGCACTGCACGGGGTACCAGCTGCTCACCAAACCGACCCTGGCGCCTCCCCAGCGGACGGGTCTCCCCACCGACCACGCTGGGTCTCAGCGGCTCGCTAAGCCGCCCCTGGCGCCTCCCGCGCAAGACGACGCGTTCCCAACAACCCTGCACGGGGTCTCAGCTGCTCACCAAACGGTCCCTGGCACCTCCACAGCATTAACGATAGGCCCCAGAGACCCTGCTGGGGTCCCAACGGCTCGGCAAACGGTCCCTGGCACCTCCCCATCACGCCAAGACGAGCACAAGCGACCCCTGTGCGGGGTCCCTGCTGCTCGCCAAATGGTCTCTTGTACCTCCCCAGCATGTACACTGGATCCAGCGACCCCACACGGGGGTCCCAGAGGCTCGCCAAATGGTCACTGGCACCTCCCCAGCACGGGCCCACCGACCCTTTGCGGGGTCCCACGGATCACCAAATGGTCCCTGGTACCCACCCAGCACAGGGCCCAGCAACAGGGCCCAGCGACTGCTGTGGGGACCAAGCAGCTTGCCAAATACACCCTGGCACCTCCCCAACAACTGCATCGGCCCCAGCGACTTCGCTGCTGTCCAAGCGCCTTGCCAAACTGTCCCTGGCACATCCCCAGCGTGCTCACAGGTACCAACAACCACGGCCGGGGTCCCAGCATCTCGCAAATGGTCCCTGGCACCTCCCCAGGCAGCGCACAGGGCCCAGCGGATCGCCAAATGGTCCCTGGCACCTTCGCAGCACGTGCACGGGCCCCAGTGACGTCTGGGGATCCCAGCGCCAAACGGTCCCTGGCTATCTCCCAGCGAGCGCACAGGCTCCAGCGACCGGCGCAGGGGTTCCAGCGGCTCGCCAAATGCTTCCTGGCACCTCCCCAGCGCACTTGGCCCAGCAACCGCCGCACGGGTCCCAGCGACCGCCAAATGGTCCCTGGCACCTCCCCAGCGCCCAAGACAGGGCCCAGCGACCCTGGGCGGGGCATCATGGGCTTGCCAAATGGTCCCTTGCACCTCCCCTGCGCGCCCAGGCCCCAGCCAGCGTGGTCCCACCTGCTCGTAAATGGTCCCTGGTACCTCCCAAGCGCGCGCACTGGGCGGCGACCACCGCGCGGGGTCCCAAGGGCTCGCCAAACCGCCCCTGGCGCCCCCAGACCACGCACAGGCCCCAGCGACCCTGCATGGGGTCCCAGCTGCTTCTCCAAACGGTCCCTGGCACCTCACCAGCACGCTCGGGACACCGGACACCAGCGACCCCTCGCCGGGTCTCAGCTGCTAGCCAAACGGTCCCTGGCACCTCACCAGCACACGTACAGGCCCCAGCGCCCCCTCGCGAGGGTACCAGAATGACTCACCAAATGGCCCCTGGCACCGCCCCAGCGCGCACACAGGCCCCAGCGACCAAATACAGGGTCCCATCTGCTCGCCAAATGGTCCCTGGCACCTCCCCCAGCAAGCGCACGGGACCCCAGCGACCCGTGCAGGGTCCCATGCTCGCCAAATGATCTCTGGCAGGCCAGGGACCAGCGCTGGGATCCCAGGGACCAGCAACGCCCAGCAGGGGTCCCAGACCCCGGTTACGGGTGTCCCAGCAGCTCCCTGGCTGGCACCTCCCCAAGCAAGCACATGGACACTAGCGACAGCAGGCGGGTCCAGCGGCTCGCCAAACCGTCCTTTGGCCCCTCAACCCGCACGCACACGGCCCCCAGCAACCCAGCACAGGGACATAGCTGCTCGCCAAACTGTCCCTGGTGCCTCCCCACAAGACACGGGAACCAGCGACCCGCGGGGTCCCAGCGGCTCGGCAAACCGTCCCTGGTGCCTCCCAGTGCAAGCCGCGGCCCCTAGCGAATTTCCCGAGTAGGGTCCCAGCGGCTCGCAAACAATCCCTGGCACCTCCACATCACACAAGACGGACTAGAAGACCCCACACGGGTCCCAGCGGCTCACCAAACGGTCCCTGGCACCTCCACAGGCGCCAAGACGGACACTAGCGACCCACGCGGGTACCAGCAGGTCGCCAAACCGCCCCTGGCAACTCCACAGCGCGCGACTGGACCCAGTGATCCCGCATGGGATCTCAACGGCCAGCTGTTGTCCCTGGCACCTCCCCAGCATGCGCCCCGACCCAGCGACACTGTGCGGGGTCACAACAGTCGCCAAATGGTCCCTGGCACCTGCCCAGCGCGCCACGGGCATCAGCGACCCCACGCGGGGTTCCAGCGGCTCGCCAAACCATCCCTGGCGGCTCCCAGCGTGCGCGACAGGGCCCCAGCAACCGACCGCGGGGTCCCAGCTGTTCGACAAATGGTCCCTGGCACCTCCCCAGCGCGCGGCACTGGACCCAGCGACCGAGCAGCGGGTCCCAGCGGCTCGGCAAGCTGTCCCTGGCACATCCCCAGCACGCATCCGGTGCCCCAGCTTACTCCCGTCGCGGGTTCCGAGAGGCTCGCCAAATGGTCCCTGGCACCTACCCAGCGCGCACATAGGCCCCAGAGACCCTGCGCGGGATCTGAGCAGCTTGCCAAATGGTCCCTGGAACCTCTCCAGCACGCACACGGACACTAGCGACCCAACGCGGGGTCCCAGCGGCTCGCCAAACCGTCCCTGGCACCTCACCAGCGTGCGCATGGGCCCCAGAGACCCTGCATGGGGTCCCAGCGGCTCGCCAAATGGTCCCTAGCACCTCCCCAGCGCGAGCACGGACATTAGCGACCCAACGTGGGGTCCCAGCGGCTCGCCAAACCGCCCCTGGCACCTCCACAGCACACGGGTCCCAGTGGCCCCAAATGGACCTGGCGGGGTCCCAACGGCTCGACAAACGGTCCCTGGCACCTCCTAAATTGGTTCTGCCAAGACGAGCACACGGCGCCCTGCAGCGGGTCCCTACCAGCTCGCCAAATAGTCTTTGGCCTCCCCAGCGTGTGCACTGGATCCAGCGACCCCACGGGGTCCCAGAGGTTTCGCCAAATGGTCACTGGCACCTCCCCAGCACGGGCCCGGGCCCAACAACCCTGCACTTGGGGGGTCCCTGTGGATCACCAAATGGTCCCTGGCACCTCCCTAGCAACGCACTGGGCCCCAGTGACCCGCGCTGGGTCCCAGCGGCTCACCAAACGGTCCCTGGCACCTCCCTGGCGCACACGGACACAAGCGACCACATGCGGGTGCCAGCAGGTCGCCAAACCGTCCCTGGCAACTCCACAGCATGTACACTGGACCCAGTGATCCCGCGGCGGGATCTCAGAGGCTCAGCCAAGTTGTCCCTGGCACCTCCCAGCATGCGCCCGGGACCCTTTGACGGGTCCCGGGGTCACAAATGGTCCCTGGCCAAATGGTCCCTGGCGGGGGCCCCAAATACCCTGGCGGGCATCAGCGCCCCCATGGGGTTCCAGCAACTCGCCAAACCATCCCTGGCACTCCCCAGCGTGCCAGGGGCCCCAGCAACCAGCCGCCGGGTCCCACATTCCCAAATGGTCCCTGGCACCTCCCCAGCAGCGCACTGGACCCAGCGGACCCAAATGGTGCTGGGGGTCCCAGCGGCTCGGCCCAAGCTGTCCCTGGCACCAGCCCCCAGCCGCATCCGTCTCCCCAGCGACCCTCCCGCAGGGTTCCAGAGGCTCGCCAAATGGTCCCTGGCACCTCCCAGCGCACATAGGCCCCAGAGACCCTGCTGCGGGATCTGAGCAGCTTGCCAAATGGTCCCTGGAACCTCTCCAGCACGCACACGGACACCAGCGACCCAACACGGGTCCCAGCGGCTTGCCAAACCGTCCCTGGCACCTCACCAGCGTGCGCATGGGCCCCAGAGACCCTGCACGGGGTCCCAGTGGCTCGCCAAATGGTCCCTAGCACCTCCCCAGTGCGACGACGGACCAGCGACCAACGAGGGTCCCCAGGGCTCGCCAAACCATCCCTGGCACCTCCCCAGCACACGCTTAGGCCCCAGAGACCTGCATGGGGTCCCAACGGCTCGGCAAACGGTCCCTGGCACCTCCCCAGCACGCCAAGAGCACAAGCGACCCTGTTGGGGTCCCTTCGGCTCGCCAAATAGTCTCTTGTACCTCCCCCAGCGTGTGCACAGGATCCCAGCCCACCACAGGGGTCCCAGAGGCTCGCCAAATGGTCACTGGCACCTCCCCAGCACGGGGCCCAGTGACCCTTTACGGGGTCCCATCTGGATCACCAAATGGTCCCTGGTACCTCCCCTAAGCAACGCACTGGGCCCAGCGACCCCGACGGGGTAACAGCGGCTCGCCAAATGGTCACTGGCACCTCCACCAGCGCAGGCCCAGGCTTCAGCAACCCCGCGTGAGGTCTCAGCGGCTCGCCAAAATGTCCCTGGCACCTTCCCAGCACGCTTGACTGGGGCCCAACAACCCGCACGGGGGGTCCCAGCGGCACGCCAAATGGTCCCTGGCACCTCCAGCCGCGCAGGGGTCCCAGCAGCTGGGAGGTGCCATAGGGACAGTTTGGCAAGGTGCCTCCACAGGACAAGACGGTCGCCAGGGTCCCAGTGCTCGGGCAAACCGCCCCTGGTGGTTCCCTGGCGAGCCCCTTGACCTCGGCGCAGGGTCCCAGGGCCCGCCAAACAATCCCTGGGACCTCCACTGGGGACACCACTCCTGCTGGGGTCCCAGCGCTCACCAAACGGTCCCTGGCACCTCCACAGCGCGCACGGACACTAGCGACCACGTGCGGGTCCCAGCAGGTCGCCAAATGGTCCCTGGCACCTCCCCAGTGCGAGCCTGACGGGTGATCCCGCGGGATCCCAGTGGCTAGCCAAGTTGTCCCTGGCACCTCCCCAGCATGCCCGGGACCCAGAGACCCGCTGGGTCCCAACGGCTCGTAAATGGTCCCTGGCACCTCCCCAGCGTGCGCGACGGGCATCAGCGACCCTGTCGCGGGGTCCCAGCGGCTCGCCAAATGGTCCCTGGCGGCTCCCAGCGTGTGCAGGGGATCCCAGCGACGAGCACGGGGTCCCAGAGGCTCGTAAATGGTCCCTGGCACATCCCCAGCAACTGCATCGGCCCCAGCGACCCTGCTGGGTCCCAGCGCCTTGCAAACTGTCCCTGGCACCTCCCCAGCGTGCTCACAGGTACCAACAACCACGGCCCGGGGTCCCAGCATCTCGCCAAATGGTCCCTGGCACCTCCCCAGGCACATAGGCCCCAGAGGGGGGATCTGCGGATCGCCAAATGGTCCCTGGCTCCTCCCAGCACGCACGACTGGGCTCCAGCGACCCCAACAGAGGGGTCCCAGCGGCTCGCCAAAATGCTTCCTGGCACCTCCCCAGCCGCCACACTTGGCCCCAGCAACCCTGCCGGGGTCCCAGCAGCAATGGTCAAATGGTCCCTGGCACCTCCCGACCCCAGCATGCGGGGGGTCCCAGCAGCTCGCCAAATGGCCCGGGCACCTCCACAGCACAGACAGGGCCCCAGCAACCCACGCTGGGTCCCAGCAGCCCTGGCACCTCCCGGGCATCAGCGGTTTGCCAAATGGTCCCTTGCACCTCCCCTCCCACGCGCCCTGGGCCCCAGCGAGCCTGTGCGTGGTCCCATGGTCACTGGCTCGCCAAATGGTCCCTGGTACCTCCCAGCGGGGTCCCTGTGGACAGGCACCATGCGACCCCACATGGGGTCCCAGAGGCTAGCCAAATGGTCCCTGGCACCTCCACAGTGCACGCCTGGGCCCAGCAACCCCGCGTGAGGTCCCAGTGGCTCGCCAAAATGTCCCTGGCACTCCCCAGCACGGGCATCGGCACCAGCAACCCCACGGGGTCCCAGCAGCTCGCCAAATGGTCCCTGGCACCGGCCCCAGCAGCTGGGAGGGGCATCAGCGACCCCACGCGGGGGTTCCAGCGGCTGGGGCCAAACCATCCCTGGCGGCTCCCAGCGAGCGAGGGGCCCCAGAAGACCAAAGCGCGGGTCCCAGCTGTTCGACAAATGGTCCCTGGCACCTCCCCAGCGTGGTGCACTGGACCCAGCAGCTGGGAGGACCCCGCCTGGGGGGGTCCCAGCGGCTCGGCCAAACTGGTCCTGGCATCTCCCCAGCACGCATCCGTGACCAGCGACCCGTCATGGGGTCCAGGGAGGCTCGCCAAATGGTCCCTGGCACCTCCAGCGCACACATAGGCCCCAGAGACCCTGCGCGGGATCCCAGCAGCTTGCCAAATGGTCCCTGGAACCTCCCCTCCAGCGAGCACAAGGACACTGTGCGGGACGTAAAATGGTCTCTTGTACCTCCGACCCAACGGGGTTCCAGAGGCTCGCCAAATACACCCTGGCACCTCCCAAGCAACTGCATGGGCCCCAGGGACCCTGCATGGTGTCCCAGCGGATCGCCAAATGGTCCCTAGCACCTCCCCAGCGTGCACGGACAGGTACCGACAACCATGGGGTTCCAGCAGCTCGCCAAACCATCCCTGGCACTACCCAGGCAGCGCAACAGGGGTCCCAGTGGATCGCCAAATGGTCCCTGGCTCCTATCCAGCGAGCGCGCAGGGCAAAACAACGCGCAGGGTCCCAGCAGCTCGCCAAATGGTCCTGGCACCTCCCCAGCAGCGGCAAGACGGCCAGAAAGCAGCACTGCACGGGTCCCAGCTGCTCGCCAAATGGTCCCTGGCACCTACCCTTAAAGCACAGGGCCCAGCGGGGCCGGGTCCCAGCAGCCCTGGGTCCCAGTGGCGTTTGCAAATGGTCCCTGGCTCCCCCAACGCCAAGACTTGCCCCAACAACCCCTGCACAGGGGTCTCAGCTGCTCACCAAATGGTCCCTGGCACCTCCACAGCACTGGGGCCCAGCAACCCCCAGGGTCCCAGCAGCCCTGGGCGGGGTCCCAGCGGCTCGCCAAATGGTCCCTGCACCTCCCCATCACGCCAAGACGCGGGCCCAAGCGACCCTGTGCGGGGTCCCAGAGGCTCGCCAAATGGTCTCTTGTACCTCCCCAGTGCGTGCACACAGGCACCAGCGACCCCACATGGGGTCCCAGAGGCTCGCCAAATGGTCACTGGCACCTCCCCAGTGCACGCACTGGGCCCAGCAACCCTGCATGGGGTCCCAGTGGATCACCAAATGGTCCCTGGTACCTCCCCAGCGAACGGGACTGGGCACCAGAGACCCCCCCACGGGGGTAACAACAGCTCGCCAAATGGTCCCTGGCACCTCCACAGTGTGCGCCCAGGTTTCAGTGACCCACGCGGAGGTCTCAGCGGCTCGCCAAAATGTCCCTGGCACCTCCCAGCGTCGCGACTGGGCCCAACAACCGCAGAGGCGGGGTCCCAGCGGCCGACAAATGGTCCCTGGCACCTCCCAGCATGGACCCAGACCCACGGGGTCCCAGCAGCTCGCCAAATGGTCCCTGGCATCTACCCAGCACGCTGGGGCCCAGCAACCCTGCGCGGGTCCCAGCAGCTCGCCAAAATGGTCCCTGGCACCTCCCCAGCAACTGCATCGGGCCCCAGCGAGAGACGCGGGGTCCTGAGCAGCTTGCCAAATGGTCCCTGGCACCTCCCCAGCGTGCTCACAGGTACCAACAAACCACGGCTGGGGTCCCAGCATCTCGCCAATCGTCCCTGGCACCTCCCCAGGCAGGGCGCACAGGGTCCCAGCGGATCGCCAAATGGTCCCTGGCACCTTCGCAGCACGCGCACGGGCCCCAGTGACGTCGCGTGGGATCCCAGCGGCTCGCCAAACGGTCCCTGGCTCCTCCCAGCGAGCGCACAGGCTCCAGCGACCTCGTGCAGGGTCCCAGCGGCTCGCCAAATGCTTCCTGGCACCTCCCCCCAGCCGCATTTGGCCCAGCAACAACTGCCGGGGTCCCAGCGACTTCGCCAAATGGTCCCTGGCACCTCCCCAGCACGCCCCAGCGATTCCCCAAGGGCATCAGCGGCTTGCCAAATGGTCCCTTGCACCTCCCCTGCACGCCAAGACGGGCCCCAGCGAGCCAGCAAAGGTGGTCCCAGCGGCTTCGCCAAATGGTCCCTGGTACCTCCCCAGCGCGACTGGGCCCAGCGACCACCGCTGGGTCCCAAGGCTCGCCAAACCGCCCCTGGCGCCTCCCCAGACCACGCACAGGCCCCAGCGACCCTGCATGGGGTCCCAGCTGCTTTCGCCAAACGGTCCCTGGCACCTCACCAGGACACGCTTCCGGGTCCCAGCGACCGCGCGCTGGTGTCCCAGCGGCTCGCCAAACGGTCACTGGCACCTCACCAGCACGCGCACGGACCCCAGCGACCCCTCGCCGGGTCCCAGCAGCTCGCCAAATGGTCCCTGGCACCTCCGCAGCGCATACACTGGGCCCAGCGACCCCCACGCGTGATCCCAACGGCTCGCCAAACCGCCCCTGGCCCCCCCCAGCGGCGCATGGGCCCCAGCAACCCTGCACGGGATCCCAGGTGCTCGCCTAATGGTCCCTGGCACCTCACCAGCATGCACGTGGGGTCCCAGCGGCTCGCCAAATGGTCCCTGGCACCGGCCCAGCGACCCTGGGCGAGGCATCAGCGGCTTGCCAAACGGTACCTTGCACCTCCCCTGCACGCGCACGTGCCCCAGCGAGCACGAGCGTGGTCCCAGCGGCTTGCCAAATGGTCCCTGGTACCTCCCCAGCGCACGCACTGGGCCCAGCGACCCCACGCGGGATCCCAGAGGCTCGCCAAACCGTCCCGGGCACCTCCCCAGCGTGCTCACGGGCCCCAGCGACCCCGCACGGGGTCACAGCTGCTCACCAAGTGTTCCATGGCCCCTCCCCAGCACGCGCACCGGGCACAGAGACCACGTGCGGGTTCCCAGTGGCTCGCCAAATGGTCCCTGGCACCTCCCTACCGCGCGCACTGGGTCCAGCGACCCCGCGCAGGGTACCAGCGGCTCACCAAATGGCCCCTGGCACCGCCCCAGTGCGCACACGGGCCCCAGCGACCAAATACAGGGTCCCATCTGCTCGCCAAATGGTCCCTGGCACCTCCCCAGCAAGCGCACGGGCCCCAGCGACCCCGTGCAGGGTCCCAGCGGCTCGCCAAATGGTCCCTGGCACCGGCCCAGCGACCCTGGGCGAGGCATCAGCGGCTTGCCAAATGGTCCCTTGCACCTCCCTGCCGCGCATACGTGCCCCAGCGAAACGAAACGTGGTCCCAGCGACTTGCCAAATGGTCCCTGGTACCTCCCCAGCGCACGCACTGGGCCCAGCAACCCAGCACAGGGACATAGCTGCTCGCCAAACTGTCCCTGGTGCCTCCCCCAGCGCCGTGGGCACCAGCGACCCAGTAGAGGGTCCCAGCGGCTCGGCAAACCGTCCCTGGTGCCTCCCCAATGCGCGCACGGGCCCCTGCGACCCCGAGCAGGGTCCCAGCGGCTCGCCAAATAATCCCTGGCACCTCCACATCGCGCGCACGGACACTAGCGACCCACACGGGGTCCCAGCGGCTCACCAAACGGTCCCTGGCACCTCCACAGCGCGCACGGACACTAGCGACCACATGCGGGGTGCCAGCGGGTCGCCAAACCGTCCCTGGCACCTCCACAGCGCGCGCACTGGATCCAGTGATCCTGCGCGGGGTCTCAACGGCAGCCAAGTTGTCCCTGGCACCTCCCAGCATGCGTCGGGACCCAGCAACACTGTGTGGGTTCCAAGCGGCTCGCCAAATGGTCCCTGGCACCTCCCCAAAGCACAGGCACCAGCTACACGTGGGGGGTCCCACTAGCCAAATGTCCCTGGCGCTGGGTGCACAACAGGGCCCCAAATGGGGTCCCAGGCACCTGCCCTGGCACCTCCCCAGCGGGCGCGGCATCGGCACTAGTGACCCCCGCGGGGTTCCAGCTCGCCAAATGGTCCCAGGCACCTGCCCAAACCATCGACCCCGGGGTTCCGGCGGCCCGCCAAACCATCCCTGGCGGCTCCACGGGGCGCGGGGGCCCCGAAGCTGACCGAGCACGGGGTCCCAGCTGTTCGACAAATGGTCCCTGGCACCTCCCCAGCGTGCGCACTGGACCCAGCGACCCTGCGCGGGGTCCCAGCGGCTCGGCAAGCTGTCCCTGGCACCTCCCCAGCACGCATCCGTGCCCCAGCGACCCCGTGCGGGTTCCGAGAGGCTCGCCAAATGGTCCCTGGCACCTACCCAGCGCGCACATAGGCCCCAGAGACCCTGCGCGGGATCTGAGCAGCTTGCCAAATGGTCCCTAGCACCTCCCCAGTGCGAGCACGGACTAGCGACCCAACGCGGTGTCCCAGCGGCTCGCCAAATGGTCCCTAGCACCTCCCCAGCGCGAGCACGGACATTAGCGACCCAACGTGGGGTTCCAGCAGCTCGCCAAACCATCCCTGGCGGCTCCCCAGCGTCCGCGCACGGGGTCCCAGCGGCTCGCCAAATGGTCCCTGGCTCCTATCCAGCGCACGCACAGGGCCAAGCAACTGCGTGTGATCCGAGCAGCTCGCTAAATTGGTCCTGGCACCTCCCCAGCGCGCGCACGGGCCCAAGCAGCACTGCACGGGGTACCAGCTGCTCACCAAACCGACCCTGGCGCCTCCCCAGCGTGCGCACGGGCCCCAACGACCCCACGCGGGGTCCCAGTGGCTCGCCAAGCCGTCCCTGGCGCCTCCCCTGCGAGCGCACGTGCCCCAACAACCCTGCACAGGGTCTCAGCTGCTCACCAAACGGTCCCTGGCACCTCCACAGCACACGCATAGGCCCCAGAGACCCCGCGCGGGGTCCCAACGGCTCGGCAAACGGTCCCTGGCACCTCCCCATCACGCGCACGAGCACAAGCGACCCTGTGCGGGGTCCCTGCGGCTCGCCAAATGGTCTCTTGTACCTCCCCAGCGTGTACACTGGATCCAGCGACCCCACACGGGGTCCCAGAGGCTCGCCAAATGGTCACTGGCACCTCCCCAGCACGGGCCCACCGACCCTTTGCGGGGTCCCTGCGGATCACCTAGTGTTCCCTGGTACCTCCCTAGCGAACACACTGGGCCCAGCGACCCCGCGCGGGGTAACAGCGGCTCGCCAAATGGTCACTGGCACCTCCACAGTGTGCGCCCAGGTTTCAGTGACCCCGCGTGAGGTCTCAGCGGCTCGCCAAAATGTCCCTGGCACCTCCCCAGCACGCGCACTGGGCCCAACAACCGCAGGCGGGGTCCCAGCGGCACGCCACATGGTCCCTGGCACCTCCCCAGCATGCGCACGGGGTCCCAGAGGCTCGCCAAATGGTCCCTGGCACCTACCCAGCGCGCACAGGGCCCAGCAACCACACGCGGGGTCCCAGCAGCTCGCAAAAGGTCCCTGGCACATCCCCAGCGCTCGCACGGGCCCCAGCGACTTCGCGTGGGGTCCAAGCAGCTCGCCAAATACACCCTGGCACCTCCCCAGCAACTGCACGGGCCCCAGCGACTTCGCGCGTTGTCCAAGCGCCTTGCCAAACTGTCCCTGGCACCTCCCCAGCGTGCTCACAGGTACCAACAACCACGGCTGGGGTCCCAGCATCTCGCGAATGGTCCCTGGCACCTCCCCAGGCAGCGCACAGGGCCCAGCGGATCGCCAAATGGTCCCTGGCACCTTCGCAGCACGCGCACGGGCCCCAGTGACGTCGCGTGGGATCCCAGCGGCTCGCCAAACGGTCCCTGGCTCCTCCCAGCGAGCGCACAGGCTCCAGCGACCTCGCGCAGGGTCCCAGCGGCTCGCCAAATGCTTCCTGGCACCTCCCCAGCGCGCGCACTTGGCCCAGCAACCGCGCGCGGGGTCCCAGCGACTCGCCAAATGGTCCCTGGCACCTCCCCAGCACGCGCCCAGCGACCCTGGGCGGGGCATCAGCGGCTTGCCAAATGGTCCCTTGCACCTCCCCTGCACGCGCACGGGCCCCAGCGAGCCCGCGCGTGGTCCCAGCGGCTCGCCAAATGGTCCCTGGTACCTCCCCAGCGCACGCACTGGGCCCAGCGACCACACGCGGGGTCCCAAGGGCTCGCCAAACCGTCCCTGGCGCCTCCCCAGACCACGCACAGGCCCCAGCGACCCTGCATGGGGTCCTACCTGCTCGCCAAACGGTCCCTGGCACCTCACCAGCACGCGCACGGGTCCCAGCGACCGCGCGCGGTGTCCCAGCGGCTCGCCAAACGGTCCCTGGCACCTCACCAGCACGCGCACGGACCCCAGCGACCCCTCGCCGGGTCCCAGCAGCTCGCCAAATGGTCCCTGGCACCTCCGCAGCGCATACACTGGGCCCAGCGACCCCCACGTGTGATCCCAACGGCTCGCCAAACTGTCCCTGGCGCCTCCCCAGCGTGCGCATGCAACCCCACGGGATCCCAGGTGCTGCACGGGATCCCAGACACCTCACCAGCACTAATGGTCCCTGGCACCGCCAAACGGTCCCCAGCCGCCCAGCGGTCCCAGCGGGTCCCCAGCTCGTCAAACGGTCCCTGGCACCTCCCCAGCACGTGCACGGGGCCCAGCGACCCTGCGTGGTGGCCCAGCGGCTCAACAAATAAGAACATAAGAACATAAGGAAGTTTACAAACGAGAGGAGGCCATTCAGCCCATCTTGCTCGTTTGGTTGTTAGTAGCTTATTGATCCCAGAATCTCATCAAGCAGCTTCTTGAAGGATCCCAGGGTGTCAGCTTCAACAACATTACTGGTGAGTTGGTTCCAGACCCTCACAATTCTCTGTGTAAAAAAGTGCCTCCTATTTCCTGTTCTGAATGCCCCTTTATCTAATCTCCATTTGTGACACCTGGTCCTTGGTTCTTTTTTCAGGTCAAAAACATCCCCTGGGTCGACATTGTCTATACCTTTTAGGATTTTGAATGTTTTAATCAGATCGCCGCATAGTCTTCTTTGTTCAAGACTGAATAGATTCAATTCTTTTAGCCTGTCTGCATACGACATGCCTTTTAAACCCGGGATAATTCTGGTCGTTCTTCTTTGCACTCTTTCTAGAGCAGCAATATCCTTTTTGTAACGAGGTGACCAGAACTGAACACAGTATTCTAGATGAGGTCTTACTAATGCATTGTAGAGTTTTAACATTACTTCCCTTGATTTAAATTCAACACTTCTCACAATATATCCGAGCATCTTGTTGGCCTTTTTGATAGCTTCCCACATTGTCTAGATGAAGACATTTCTGAGTCAACATAAACTCCTAGGTCTTTTTTCATAGTTCCTTCTTCAATTTCAGTATCTCCCATATGATATTTATAATGCACATTTTTATTTCCTGCATGCAATACTTTACACTTTTCTCTATTAAATTTCATTTGCCATGTGTCTGCCCAATTCTGAATGCTGTCTAGATCATTTTGAATGACCTTTGCTGCTGCAACAGTGTTTGCCACTCCTCCTATTTTTGTGTCGTCTGCAAATTTAACGAGTTTGCTTACTATACCAGAATCTAAATCAGTTCCCCCTTGGAATTCCAACCTTGGCCACCTTAGTAATAACATACCATTGGAAACACCAGCATCAGGACCAGTAATGTTCAAAACATTTCAAGCAATACAATGTATAACATAATACCAATATAGAATAGAACAATAAGCAACTTTTTTTTTTCTCAAGTCTTTTTGACAGTATTAACCATTGTCCCTCTGTTGTTGTTTTTTTTTCTACCACCTATTTACTGCTGGTAAGTTCCATAAAGGTTGACAATTTACCATCCAAGGAGGTGGATGATATCCAAACACAGGATAGGGTATTTGAGATGCACACACATTACTGATACTGGGACCTACATTTTGATAAGTTGGACTCCCTAAATTGTCATAAGTAAGGATTTGGGGCACCCTTCTAACCCTTGCTGGCCTGGATTCTGGTATATTTCCAGTATTTTCTGGTACTTCTTGTGTTTCTGTATTCTCTAGAATATCAGGCTCTGTTGGATCACTGTCACTGCTGTTGTCTGAGACAACAGGATCCACTACCTCAGTTGCACCATTTGGACCATGCAGTATCTCATTCAGTGGTACAGAACTTTGAGAATTATCATCACCCTGCTGATCAGGATTACCCGTGTTCAGCTGGCTGGAATAAACAGAATTCAGATTCCCTGTCTGAACTGTCACTACTTCCATCACTCAATACTTGAGTGGGATCATTTATTTTGCTTCGTCTTACTTTTTGCTTTCTGTTTATGCTACTTGTTTTTTTTTTAGTTTCTACTGGGAAGCAATCGCAGGGTAACAAGCAGTTACGATGCAGGATTCTAGACCTCCCAATCCCATCCTCAGGTGACACCTCATAAACAGGGCTATCTGCGCCTTTCCTTTGGATAATAGTGTAAATCTTATCTTCCCAGTAGGCTCTTAATTTTCCAGCCCCCCTCTCTCAGTCAAATTTTTAACAAGAACTCTGTCACCAATTTGTAGTTCGGCTGCATTTGCTCGACGGTCATAGTACTTTTTTCCCCTCCTAGCAGCATCTGCAGCATTCTTGTTTACTATGTTGTAAGCATCCTTCATTTGTTGTTGCCACGTTTTAACATATTCTATATAGTTCACAGCCCCATTTTCACCATGTAAATCAAAAACCAAGTCGTGGTGATCTGCCATATAGTAAATGGAATGGGGAGTATCCCGTTGCGTCACAAGTGGTACAATTATAAGCATTTACAACTTTGTTTAAATATTCTTTCCAGTTAGCCTTTTGCTCATTCTCTAACGTCCTTAGCATTGACAACAAGGTCCTGTTAAATTGTTCGGCCTGGCCGTTACCCTGAGGATGGGACGATGTTTTACGTGAGCCAGCCATACCACAACATTTCTTTAACTGCTTAAACAGCTGGTTTTCGAATTCAGCACCTTGGTCATGATGGATCCTTGCAGGGAACCCAAACCTCAATGCAAAATCATTGAAAATCTTGTTTGCTGCTGTCTTGCCAGATTTATTAGTTGTGGCATAAGCTTG
>JAHFZB010000669.1:0-22481 GCA_036884735.1 Huso huso
CAATTCCAAGTGACGCGAATCTTTTGTCCACAGCTGTCCACACAGCCCAGAATGCACTGCACGTAGCCTGCAGGTGCCGTGTCGTGGGCGGGACGCGTGCAGCCGGAGAAGCTTGCAGCAGTAGCAGGGTATAATGTCCTGGGTAAGTGAAATGCATAGCTGTGATTGGCTGATTTCTGACATGTGATTTATAATACTGCTCAAAAGTCCCAGAACTATTTCTATCTTTCGTCATTTAATAACAAACTACTTAGTCTCTCGGAGAGACAGGCCGCGCTCCTCGCCTGTCTCGAGAGACTAACCTCGCCTGTCTCTCGAGAGTCTCGGAGGCCGCGCTCGGAGAGACGGGCAAGCTCGCCTGTCTCAGAGCCTGTCTGAGAGAGCTGTCTCTCAGAGGCGGGCGCTCGGTCTCAGAGAGGCGGCACGCCTCGCCTGTCTCAGAGAGACGGGTCGCTCGCCTGTCTCGGAGAGAGGCGCTCCTTCGCCTGTCTCGAGAGGCGGGCGCCGCCTGTCTCAGAGAGAACTGAGAGAGGCGTAAATCTCAGAGAGAACTGAGTTAAATTCAAATTCTCTCAGCTGGCCCGTCTTTCTGACTGTAAGTCGACATCAGGAAGGGGAGCCGCCTCCCCAGAGACTGGGCTAGAAACCCCTGGGGTGCGCTCTGCACTGACCTATGACCTCGAGGGGCTGCTTCGTGTGCTTGGCGTAGATCACGTTGATCTGTTTCTTCAGCTTGAGGATCTCCTCAGCCTGGATTGCAATGTCAGTGGCCTGGCCCTGCAGTACCAGCAACGCACACCAGAGGGAGACAGAGATAAAACAAGACAGTCAGTTAGTCCGTGGACATCCATCACAAAAAAACAAATCAACGACGGGATTTAGAAATACAAAACCAGGGATGGAAGCAAGACTCCTATTGCAGAGCAGTTTCACCCATGCCAGGTTTTACAGCGTGTATAGGTAACAAACTCATAGTAAAACCAGGAATGGATCAAACTGCTATGCAATGGGAGTCTTACTGCCATCCCTGCAAAGGCAGCCAAGTTAACCAAGCCTGAATAGAGACTCGGGGCCCCTCCCCCTCCCCAGTGCTGCTCGCACCCTGGTCCCGCCCGAGGGCTGGTGAATCATGATCCTGGAGTTGGGCAGCGAGTGCCTCATGCCTGGGGAGCCGGCGGCGAGGAGCAGGGAGCCCATGCTGGCCGCCTGGCCGACGCACCACGTAGAGATCGGGTTCAAGATGTACTGCATCGTGTCATAGATGCCCAGCCCTGCCGTCACCACGCCCCCTGCAGGAGGGAGGAGAGAATGACACCCGGTGCGCACAGTTAAATCACAGTAATATTAATACATTGTATTTCTGGAGCTCCTTTCATGCAAACACATCTCATCACGGTGCTTTACAGAAACACAATCCAAAAAGTGTGAGCTAAAAACAACATGTAGTAATACAGAAATAAAAATACAAAATCAAATGCCAGTCCCTATTAAAAACCCCACGATTGAAACACAGGGATTCTGGCTCTCACCAGGGCTGTTGATGTACATGTGGATGGGTTTCTTATTGCTCTCCGACTGCAGGAAGAGAAGCTGAGCGATCACCAGACTGGCAACGTGATCATCGATCTGCAACACAGAGACACAGGCAGCGTTACTGCACTGAGCAAAATGAAATGCATTACTGCACTGAGCAAAATGAAATGCATTACTGCACTGAGCAAAATGAAATGCATTACTGCACTGAGCAAAATGAAATGCATTACTGCACTGAGCAAAATGAAATGCATTACTGCACTGAGCTCAATGAAATGCATTACTGCACTGAGCTCAATGAAATGCATTACTGCACTGAGCAAAATGAAATGCATTACTGCACTGCACTGAAATGCATTACTCTCTCATGCATTACTGCACTGAGCAAAATGAAATGCATTACTGCACTGAGCAAAAATGAAATGCATTACTGCACTGAGCAAAACAGAAATGCATTACTCACTGGTCCATCACACAGATGATCCTCTCTCATACTCACCGCCCATCACACAGATGATCCTCTCTCATACTCACCGGTCCCATCACACAGATGATCCTCTCTCTCATACTCACCGTCCCATCACACAGATGATCATCTCTCATACTCACGGTCCCATCACACAGATGATCCTCTCTCTCATACTCACCGTCCCATCACACAGATGATCCTCTCTCTCATACTCACCGTCCCATCACACAGATGATCCTCTCTCTCATACTCACCGGTCCCATCACACAGATGATCCTCTCTCTCATACTCACCGGTCCCATCACACAGATGATCCTCTCTCTCATACTCACCGGTCCCATCACACAGATGATCCTCTCCCTCATACTCACCGATGATCCCATCATCACAGATGATCCTCTCTCTCATACTCACCGGTCCCATCACACAGATGATCCTCTCTCTCATACTCACCGGTCCCATCACACAGATGATCCTCTCTCTCATACTCACCGGTCCCATCACACAGATGATCCTCTCTCTCATACTCACCGGTCCCATCACACAGATGATCCTCTCTCATACTCACCGGTCCCATCACACAGATGATCCTCTCTCTCATACTCACCGGTCCATCACACAGATGATCCTCTCTCTCATACTCACGGTCCCATCACACAGATGATCCTCTCTCTCATACTCACCGTCCCATCACACAGATGATCCTCTCTCTCATACTCACGGTCCCATCACACAGATGATCCTCTCTCTCCTTACTCACGGTCCCATCACACAGATGATCCTCTCTCTCATACTCACGGTCCCATCACACAGATGATCCTCTCTCTCATACTCACGGTCCCATCACACAGATGATCCTCTCTCTCCTCACGGTCCCATCACACAGATGATCCTCTCTCTCATACTCACGGTCCCATCACACAGATGATCTCTCTCATACTCACCGGTCCCATCACACAGATGATCCTCTCTCATACTCACGGTCCCATCACACAGATGATCCTCTCTCTCATACTCACCGGTCCCATCACACAGATGATCCTCTCTCTCATACTCACCGGTCCCATCACACAGATGATCCTCTCTCTCATACTCACCGGTCCCATCACACAGATGATCCTCTCTCTCATACTCACCGGTCCCATCACACAGATGATCCTCTCCCTCATACTCACCGGTCCCATCACACAGATGATCCTCTCTCTCAGCAGGCGTGAGTAGATATCATACGCTCGCTCCCCACGACCCTGACAGAGACACGAGAGAGAGGAGATCCCACACTCAAAATCAGAGCAAGCGCTGCGATCCCCAAGCAGCTACAATCATCGCAAACTGACACCAGACCAGACTTGTCAACTGGCCCCTGGTCATTTTGAAGAGCTGTGCTGAAAGGCGAGGAGTGGGTTTGGGGCAATTGTTGTGTTTAGTCTCTCAAAGAATGAGGGGCTGGGGCTGGGTCTGGGCAGGGGGCTGGGGCTGGGGCTGGGGGCTGGGGGCCGGGGCTGGGTCTGGGGAGGGGCAGTGACTGTTTGAAGTCCTGTGGATCCCCCCCCCCCGGTTGTTATTTGTTTTTTTTTTCAGTGTTTCCGAGTCCTTACCGTCTGCTCGATGACGATGGGAACCATCCGGCTGCAGGAGGGGGGGGGATCAGCCTGGATCAGTGGATCAGCCTGCAGCCACCACGCTTCTGAGGAAATGCAAATTTCAATCACATTGCCCCCAAAGCAGCCCCCAAAATCTCTGAGGGAGGGGAGGGGAGATGACTCAACCTGAAATCTGTCAATCACATTTCAAAAAAAACAACAGCTACCCCAAGATGCTTTGAAGCCGGGGTGCACAAACCTGCTCCTCCGGATCATGTTATAATTTGGGGTACAGCTGGAGCTCCAGGGACAGAGCTGTGCAGCCCTGCTTTAAAGCAGCACACTGTAACTGCGCCAGAGTTTGCTCTGTCCAGTTTGTTTAGATTCCCCGAGGGCAGTCTCAGACGCACAGGCACCTCCCCTGTTAAAACCAGCGCAGCGCTCCGTCAGTCCGGAACAGGCACGGACCTGCTACGTGCAGCAGCAGGAGGTTATTATTATTAGAATCAATAGCAAGGTTTTGATTTTGGGATTCTGTATGCGGCGCTGTTACAAAAAAAAAAAAATAACAAACGTGTTTCTCAACACACGTCACCCAAGAAATGTTACTCCAATATCATACTCGTTCTCCGGACTCCGCCTCGCCTGGCAGAGGGTCGCTAGGGTTACATTACATTACATAAAAGAAGCTGGCTGTCTGACTCTCTGTATACACAGCTAACACGGGACGCAGCTTCGTTCATTTCAACAAACGCAATGACATTTCGACACCACGGCGCTGCCGAGTGAAGTAAGTAACGGTATGCACGTTGCATTTATTTTGAAGGGATAACTCGGGTCCCAAACTAGCAGTCGTCCTGTCTCGTCACAAGTTCTATCACAACGTGCTACTCAAACACGACTACCTGCACAGCGAGGTTTGCATGCAGCGCTGTGTGTATCTGGGCGGGGTTTGCATGCAGCGCTGTGTGTATCTGGCTCAATTAAAATGTTACTGTTTTATTCTAGGCTGTACAAAACAAAGTTGCATTGAAACTCACTGTACGCAGCAGCATCATCATCACGCGCCTCTTCGATGACTTCAACCTTCACCTCTGCGTCACCGCCGGAACTGGAGTGTTGAGGGCAAGCTGAAGCCAGACAGGAAGCCAGCCTTGATCAAGACCCAAGAAAAGAAAACTACAACTCCCAGAATGCAACTCCGCGATCCAATTCTTGATCTCTCTTTCCGCTTTTCTTTTCACGAGAACAATGGACTGCACCCGTGTCTAACTGCAACTCGACAAACGCCGCTGTTATGATTACATTAGCAACCGAAGGACAACAATGACACACCCTTAGTTTGACAAGTCCGTCCCCCCCCAAACACTCTACACATCAAGAAAATAACGTTAAAAAAAACAAAAGCACCGATCGTTCCTATTTTAAACATAATATCGTAATATCGCGGTTTGTTAAACTGCAGACAGCAGGTGAGTTATAAAATTAAACCCAGGGAAAGTTGTATCGGCCAGCAGGCTAATCGTCATAACTGTAAAAAAAAAAAAAAAACATTGGAAAGGTGCCATCAAGTGTTTTTCCCCGAGAGGGCGAGAAAGTTTGGGTTTTCCTGGTCGCTTTATTCCCGGTCGTCATGTCCACTAATAATACCAGCAGCAACCTCGTCCTCATGCAGAAAGTCGTGCAGCAACTCCGAATGGAAGCCGGGGCACGAAGGATTAAGGTAACAAAAGAACAGAAAAGGGAAAAAAAACGAAGCAAAGAAAAGACGAGAAATCCAGTCATTTAAACAGAAAAGACGGGATAGAGAGCTCCTCGAGTCGGGCAGAGCGGTGACCGAGCCCGCTATCGAGCTCTCACTGACCGGCTTGTCACTAAACTGTTTTGAATTTGTAGTTTTTATTTAAAACGCATCGCGGCCGCGGAGAGACCATTTCCAAGATTCATTCTTGCCCGTGTCAGCTACAATTAGTTCGTTGTTTGAAACGCGTCTTGTGACTTACATCAGTGTTTTCGGAGACGGAAATAAGACTCCTCTTGCATAGCAGTTTCACCCATTCCAGGTTTTACTACGAGCTTGTTTAGCCACAGTGTGTATAGGGAACAAGCTCAGGCATGTCTTATTGAGCTCTTAGTAAAACCAGGAATGGATCACACTGCTGTGTAACGAGATCCTTGTATTTCCATCGCTGGCTCTTAGTTATTTTCTGTTTCTTCTTGTTTTACCTGCTCAGGTGTCCCAGGCGGCGACGGAACTGCAGAATTTCTGCCTCCAGAACGCCCACAAAGACCCCCTGCTGATGGGGGTCCCCTCCAGCGACAACCCGTTCCGCCCCCCCAAGTCCTGCTCCGTGCTGTGAGGTGAGGCTGGGTGATGCAGTGCTGGTTATAGCAGAGAGAGCAGCACAGAGCAGGATCCATTCCTGGCTTCACTAGGAGTTTATTAATCAGACACCCCTGAGCTTGTTACCTAGACACACTGTGGCTGAACAAGCTGCCAGTAAATCCTGGGCTGGGTGACACTGCTGTGCAATAGGAGTCTCATTCCCATCCCTGTGGCTGGGCTGGGTGACAGACTGCTGTGCAATAGGAGTCTCATTCCCATCCCTGTGGCTGGGCTGGGTGACACTGCTGTGCAATAGGGTCTCATTCCCATCCCTGTGGCTGGGCTGGGTGACACTGCTGTGCAATAGAGTCTCATTCCCATCCCTGTGGCTGGGCTGGGTGACACTGCTGTGCAATAGGAGTCTCATTCCCATCCCTGTGGCTGGGCTGGGTGACACTGCTGTGCAATAGGAGTCTCATTCCCATCCCTGTGGCTGGGCTGGGTGACACTGCTGTGCAATAGGAGTCTCATTCCCATCCCTGTGGCTGGGCTGGGTGACACTGCTGGGCTGGGTGACAGTGGCTGGGCTGGGTGACACTGCTGTGCAATAGGAGTCTCATTCCCATCCCTGTGGCTGGGCTGGGTGACACTGCTGTGCAATAGGAGTCTCATTCCCATCCCTGTGGCTGGGCTGGGTGACACTGCTGTGCAATATCCCTGGAGTCTCATTCCCATCCCTGTGGCTGGGCTGGGTGACACTGCTGTGCAATAGGAGTCTCATTCCCATCCCTGTGGCTGGGCTGGGTGACACTGCTGTGCAATACACTGGTGCAGTCTCATTCCATCCCTGTGGCTGGGCTGGGTGACACTGCTGTGCAATAGGAGTCTCATTCCCATCCCTGTGGCTGGGCTGGGTGACACTGCTGTGCAATAGGGTCTCATTCCCATCCCTGTGGCTGGGCTGGGTGACACTGCTGTGCAATAGGAGTCTCATTCCCATCCCTGTGGCTGGGCTGGGTGACACTGCTGTGCAATAGGTCTCATTCCCATCCCTGTGGCTGGGCTGGGTGACACTGCTGTGCAACACTGCTGTGCAATAGGAGTCTCATTCCCATCCCTGTGGCTGGGCTGGGTGACACTGCTGTGCAATAGGAGTCTCATTCCCATCCCTGTGGCTGGGCTGGGTGACACTGCTGTGCAATAGGAGTCTCATTCCCATCCCTGTGGCTGGGCTGGGTGACACTGCTGTGCAATGGGAGTCTCATTCCCATCCCTGTGGCTGGGCTGGGTGACACTGCTGTGCAATAGGAGTCTCATTCCATCCCTGTGGCTGGGCTGGGTGACACTGCTGTGCAATAGGAGTCTCATTCCCATCCCTGTGGCTGGGCTGGGTGACACTGCTGTGCAATAGGAGTCTCATTCCCATCCCTGTGGCTGGGCTGGGTGACACTGCTGTGCAATAGAGTCTCATTCCCATCCCTGTGGCTGGGCTGGGTGACACTGCTGTGCAATAGAGTCTCATTCCCATCCCTGTGGCTGGGCTGGGTGACACTGCTGTGCAATAGGAGTCTCATTCCCATCCCTGTGGCTGGGCTGGGTGACACTGCTGTGCAATAGAGTCTCATTCCCATCCCTGTGGCTGGGCTGGGTGACACTGCTGTGCAATAGGAGTCTCATTCCCATCCCTGTGGCTGGGCTGGGCACTGGGCAATGGGTCTCACATCCCTGTGGCTGCTGTGACAATAGGCAATAGAGTCTCATTCCCATCCCTGTGGCTGGGCTGGGTGACACCCTGCTGTGCAATAATAGAGTCTCATTCCCATCCCTGTGGCTGGGCTGGGTGACACTGCTGTGCAATAGGAGTCTCATTCCCATCCCTGTGGCTGGGCTGGGTGACACTGCTGTGCAATAGGAGTCTCATTCCCATCCCTGTGGCTGGGCTGGGTGACAGACTGCTGTGCAATAGGAGTCTCATTCCCATCCCTGTGGCTGGGCTGGGTGACACTGCTGTGCAATAGGAGTCTCATTCCCATGTAAAGATAGAGATCTGTTATGCAAATGATGTAAATGATGTGTGACCGATCATGAGCATTCACCACTGAAATATTTCAACTGCTCTCAAAGAAATGCCTGTAGATTGTGAATAGACTGTGTGTGTGTCAGTGTGTGTGTGTGTGTGTGTTTGTTTTTCTCATGTGACTGCTCAGAGTTAACGACTGAGACTCACTCTCTCTCTCTCTCTCTCTCTCTCTCTCTCTTTCTCTCTTTCAGATTAATCTAACAGTGAAGCAGAGAGGCTGTGTGATTCTCATGTGATTCAAGACCCCAAGAAATAACAAGACGACGACCAGGAACTGCATCACTCCCTGACACACGCACACACACACTCCGTACACACACACACACACTGACACACACACGCACACACGCACACACACACAGACACACACACCACACACTCACTCACACACACACTCACTCACTCACCACACACTCACTCTCACAGTCACACGCACACACACACACCTCACTCACACACACAGCTCACTCACTCCCCACACCAGAATCCAGTCTGGACTGGGAACGCCCTCTCGGATGGTCTGGCTCCCAGCCAGCAGTCCCAGTATCAAGCACAGGGACTCCTGGTGTCTGTGGAGGAGATTGCGTCTCTGCTGAAGGAATGTTTGGTTTGAAGGCAGGTTGTGCAAGAAGCTCAACATGCAGCAGCTTGAAATGAACTCACAGGCTCTGAACAGCTCCCAGTCAAACAAGCCTGCCTTTAACTGAGCAGGACTGCGTGTCTGTAACCCTGAGAGAATATTCGAACCCGCCGCACGTGGAAGATGCAGCTGAAATGTAACGCGCGCCCTTCTAGAACTGGAGACTGCGATGTTAGTAAGCATTGCCCACCTTGTGGGAGACGAAGCCCTGTTCAGGGCTGATCTGTTCACTCCCTCAGAGGCAGGCTTTTCCTATTCACAGTGAGCTCTCCATCACTTCGTATACGAACCCCCTCAGCAAATTCACTCGCTTTGCTTTTGCCCTGAGTGTGACCCCTGAGGTCACGGGGTCACTGTAACCTGGGTGATGATTTTGTTTTTAGCGATTTTGAATCACTTGTTGTATCGAACAGCTTCCTGAAATGTGACACTAATTTGCCAAAGGTACTACACCCACACTTAATATATATGTATGTATGTATATGAACACACACTCACACTTTTATAATTAACAGGCTCTAATGAGTACTGTAAACATGTGCTGTGTTTAATATCTGTAACTGTGATCTATATTAATAATTAATAAAATCATGTGTTTCATCACTTGCTTCATTTGCCTAACTCAGGGTACTGCCTGAATGAGCGAAGAACACTCTCACGAGCTTGAAATGAACTCACAGGCTCTGAATGAGTGAAGAACACTCTCACGAGCTTGAAATGAACTCACAGGCTCTGAATGAGTGAAGAACACTCTCACGAGCTTGAAATGAACTCACAGGCTCTGAATGAGTGAAGAACACTCTCACGAGCTTGAAATGAACTCACAGGCTCTGAATGAGTGAAGAACACTCACAGCTTGAAATGAACTCACAGGCTCTGAATGAGTGAAGAACACTCTCCACGAGCTTGAAATGAACTCACAGGCTCTGAATGAGTGAAGAACACTCTCACGAGCTTGAAATGAACTCACAGGCTCTGAATGAGTGAAGAACACTCTCACGAGCTTGAAATGAACTCACAGGCTCTGAATGAGTGAAGAACACTCTCACGAGCTTGAATGAACTCACAGGCTCTGAATGAGTGAAGAACACTCTCCACGAGCTTGAAATGAACTCACAGGCTCTGAATGAGAGAAGAACACTCTCCCACGAGCTTGAAATGAACTCAGGCTTGAATGATGAACACTCCCCACAGGCTCTGGAATGGTGAAGAACACAGGAACTCTGAATGAGTGAAGAACACTCTCACGAGCTTGAAATGAACTCACAGGCTCTGAATGAGTGAAGAACACTCTCACGAGCTTGAAATGAACTCGCAGGCTCTGAATGAGTGAAGAACACTCTCACGAGCTTGAAATGAACTCACAGGCTCTGAATGAGTGAAGAACACTCTCACGAGCTTGAAATGAACCCACAGGCTCTGAATGAGCGAAGAACACTCACGAGCTTGAAATGAACCCACAGGCTCTGAATGAGTGAAGAACACTCTCACGAGCTTGAAATGAACCTCACAGGCTCTGAATGAGTGAAGAACACTCTCACGAGCTTGAATGAACTCACAGGCTCTGAATGAGTGAAGAACACTCTCACGAGCTTGAAATGAACCCACAGGCTCTGAATGAGTGAAGAACACTCTCACGAGCTTGAAATGAACCCACAGGCTCTGAATGAGTGAAGAACACTCTCAATGAGTGAAGAACACTCAGCTTGAAATGAACTCACAGGCTCTGAATGAGCGAAGAACACTCTCACGAGCTTGAAATGAACTCACAGGCTCTGAATGAGTGAAGAACACTCTCACGAGCTTGAAATGAACTCACAGGCTCTGAATGAGTGAAGAACACTCTCCAGAGCTTGAAATGAACTCACAGGCTCTGAATGAGTGAAGAACACTCTCCTGAGCTTGAAATGAACCCACAGGCTCTGAATGAGTGGAACAACTCACGAGCTTGAAATGAACCCAGGCTCTGAATGATGAAGAACACTCACAGGCTGAATGAATGACAGGCTCTGAATGAAAGAACACTCCTGAGCTTGAAATGAACTCACAGGCTCTGAATGAGTGAAGAACACTCTCACGAGCTTGAAATGAACTCACAGGCTCTGAATGAGTGAAGAACACTCACGAGCTTGAAATGAACTCACAGGCTCTGAATGAGCGAAGAACACTCTCACGAGCTTGAAATGAACTCAGGCTCTGAATGAGTGAAGAACACTCACGAGCTTGAAATGAACTCAAATGAGTGAAGAACACTCTCACGAGCTTGAAATGAACTCACAGGCTCTGAATGAGTGAAGAACACTCTCCACCAGCTTGAAATGAACTCACAGGCTCTGAATGAGTGAAGAACACTCTCACGAGCTTGAAATGAACTCACAGGCTCTGAATGAGTGAAGAACACTCTCACGAGCTTGAAATGAACTCACAGGCTCTGAATGAGTGAAGAACACTCTCACGAGCTTGAAATGAACTCACAGGCTCTGAATGAGTGAAGAACACTCTCACGAGCTTGAAATGAACTCACAGGCTCTGAATGAGTGAAGAACACTCTCACGAGCTTGAAATGAACTCACAGGCTCTGAATGAGTGAAGAACACTCTCACGAGCTTGAAATGAACTCACAGGCTCTGAATGAGTGAAGAACACTCTCACGAGCTTGAAATGAACTCACAGGCTCTGAATGAGTGAAGAACACTCTCACGAGCTTGAAATGAACTCACAGGCTCTGAATGAGTGAAGAACACTCTCACGAGCTTGAAATGAACTCACAGGCTCTGAATGAGTGAAGAACACTCTCATGAGCTTGAAATGAACTCACAGGCTCTGAATGAGTGAAGAACACTCTCACGAGCTTGAAATGAACTCACAGGCTCTGAATGAGTGAAGAACACTCACGAGCTTGAAATGAACTCACAGGCTCTGAATGAGTGAAGAACACTCTCACGAGCTTGAAATGAACCCACAGGCTCTGAATGAGTGAAGAACACTCTCACGAGCTTGAAATGAACTCACAGGCTCTGAATGAGTGAAGAACACTCTCACGAGCTTGAAATGAACTCACAGGCTCTGAATGAGTGAAGAACACTCTCACGAGCTTGAAATGAACTCACAGGCTCTGAATGAGTGAAGAACACTCACGAGCTTGAAATGAACTCACAGGCTCTGAATGAGTGAAGAACACTCCCCCGAGCTTGAAATGCACTCACAGGCTCTGAATGAGTGAAGAACACTCTCACGAGCTTGAAATGAACTCACAGGCTCTGAATGAGTGAAGAACACTCTCACGAGCTTGAAATGAACTCCACAGGCTCTGAATGAGTGAAGAACACTCTCACGAGCTTGAAATGAACCCACAGGCTCTGAATGAGTGAAGAACACTCTCACGAGCTTGAAATGAACTCAGGCTCTGAATGAGTGAAGAACACTCTCACGAGCTTGAAATGAACCTACAGGCTCTGAATGAGTGAAGAACACTCACGAGCTTGAAATGAACCCACAGGCTCTGAATGAGTGAAGAACACTCTCACGAGCTTGAAATGAACTCACAGGCTCTGAATGAGTGAAGAACACTCTCACGAGCTTGAAATGAACTCACAGGCTCTGAATGAGTGAAGAACACTCTCAAGAGCTTGAAATGAACCCACAGGCTCTGAATGAGTGAAGAACACTCTCACGAGCTTGAAATGAACCCACAGGCTCTGAATGAGTGAAGAACACTCTCACGAGCTTGAAATGAACTCACAGGCTCTGAATGAGTGAAGAACACTCTCACGAGCTTGAAATGAACTCACAGGCTCTGAATGAGAGAAGAACACTCTCACGAGCTTGAAATGAACTCACAGGCTCTGAATGAGTGAGAACACTATCCGAGCTTGAAATGAACTCCACAGGCTCTGAATGAGTGAAGAACACTCTAACAAGCTTGAAATGAACCCACAGGCTCTGAATGAGTGAAGAACACTCTCACGAGCTTGAAATGAACTCACAGGCTCTGAATGAGTGAAGAACACTCTCATGAGCTTGAAATGAACCCACAGGCTCTGAATGAGTGAAGAACACTCTCATGAGCTTGAAATGAACCCACAGGCTCTGAATGAGTGAAGAACACTCTCACGAGCTTGAAATGAACTCACAGGCTCTGAATGAGTGAAGAACACTCTCACGAGCTTGAAATGAACTCCACAGGCTCTGAATGAGTGAAGAACACTCTCACGAGCTTGAAATGAACTCACAGGCTCTGAATGAGTGAAGAACACTCTCACGAGCTTGAAATGAACTCACAGGCTCTGAATGAGTGAAGAACACTCACGAGCTTGAAGAACTCACAGGCTCTGAATGAGGAAGAACACTCTGAAATGAACTCACAGGCTCTGAATGAGTGAAGAACACTCTCACGAGCTTGAAATGAACTCACAGGCTCTGAATGAGTGAAGAACACTCTCGAGCTTGAAATGAACTCACAGGCTCTGAATGAGAAGAACACTCTCACGAGCTTGAAATGAACTCACAGGCTCTGAATGAGTGAAGAACACTCTCCACGAGCTTGAAATGAACTCACAGGCTCTGAATGAGTGAAGAACACTCTCCACGAGCTTGAAATGAACTCACAGGCTCTGAATGAGTGAAGAACACTCTCACGAGCTTGAAATGAACTCACAGGCTCTGAATGAGTGAAGAACACTCTCACAGCTTGAAATGAACCCACAGGCTCTGAATGAGTGAAGAACACTCTCACGAGCTTGAAATGAACTCACAGGCTCTGAATGAGTGAAGAACACTCTCACGAGCTTGAAATGAACTCACAGGCTCTGAATGAGTGAAGAACACTCACGAGCTTGAAATGAACTCACAGGCTCTGAATGAGTGAAGAACACTCAAATGAGGCTCTTGAAATGAACCCACAGGCTCTGAATGAGTGAAGAACACTCTCACGAGCTTGAAAATGAACCCACAGGCTCTGAATGAGTGAAGAACACTCTCACGAGCTTGAAATGAACTCACAGGCTCTGAATGAGTGAAGAACACTCTCACGAGCTTGAAATGAACTCACAGGCTCTGAATGAGTGAAGAACACTCTCACGAGCTTGAAATGAACTCACAGGCTCTGAATGAGTGAAGAACACTCACGAGCTTGAAATGAACTCACAGGCTCTGAATGAGTGAAGAACACTCTCACGAGCTTGAAATGAACCCACAGGCTCTGAATGAGTGAAGAACACTCTCACGAGCTTGAAATGAACTCACAGGCTCTGAATGAGCGAAGAACACTCTCACGAGCTTGAAATGAACTCACAGGCTCTGAATGAGTGAAGAACACTCACGAGCTTGAAATGAACTCACAGGCTCTGAATGAACTCACAGGCTCTGTGAAGAACACTCTCACGAGCTTGAAATGAACCCACAGGCTCTGAATGAGTGAAGAACACTCTCCACGAGCTTGAAATGAACTCACAGGCTCTGAATGAGTGAAGAACACTCTCACGAGCTTGAAATGAACCCACAGGCTCTGAATGAGTGAAGAACACTCTCACGAGCTTGAAATGAACTCACAGGCTCTGAATGAGTGAAGAACACTCTCACGAGCTTGAAATGAACCCACAGGCTCTGAATGAGAGAAGAACACTCTCACGAGCTTGAAATGAACCCACAGGCTCTGAATGAGTGAAGAACACTCTCACGAGCTTGAAATGAACTCACAGGCTCTGAATGAGTGAAGAACACTCTCACGAGCTTGAAATGAACTCACAGGCTCTGAATGAGTGAAGAACACTCTCACGAGCTTGAATGAACCCACAGGCTCTGAATGAGTGAAGAACACTCTCACGAGCTTGAAATGAACTCACAGGCTCTGAATGAGTGAAGAACACTCTCTCTGGGTGAGCTTGAAATGAACCCACAGGCTCTGAATGAGTGAAGAACACTCTCACGAGCTTGAAATGAACTCACAGGCTCTGAATGAGTGAAGAACACTCTCACGAGCTTGAAAATGAACTCACAGGCTCTGAATGAGTGAAGAACACTCTCACGAGCTTGAAATGAACTCACAGGCTCTGAATGAGTGAAGAACACTCTCACGAGCTTGAAATGAACTCACAGGCTCTGAATGAGTGAAGAACACTCTCACGAGCTTGAAATGAACTCACAGGCTCTGAATGAGTGAAGAACACTCTCACGAGCTTGAAATGAACTCACAGGCTCTGAATGAGTGAAGAACACTCTCACGAGCTTGAAATGAACTCACAGGCTCTGAATGAGTGAAGAACACTCTCACGAGCTTGAAATGAACTCACAGGCTCTGAATGAGTGAAGAACACTCTCACGAGCTTGAAATGAACTCACAGGCTCTGAATGAGTGAAGAACACTCTGACGAGCTTGAAATGAACTCACAGGCTCTGAATGAGTGAAGAACACTCTGACTCACAGGCTCTGAATGAGTGAAGAACACTCTCGAGCTTGAAATGAACTCACAGGCTCTGAATGAGTGAAGAACACTCTCACGAGCTTGAAATGAACTCACAGGCTCTGAATGAGTGAAGAACACTCTCACGAGCTTGAAATGAACTCACAGGCTCTGAATGAGTGAAGAACACTCTCACGAGCTTGAAATGAACTCACAGGCTCTGAATGAGTGAAGAACAGAAATGAACTCACAGGCTCTGAATGAGAGAAGAACACTCTCCTGAAATGAACTTGAAAAGAACTCACAGGCTTGAATGGCTCTGAGTGAAGAACACTCACACGAGCTTGAAATGAACTCACAGGCTCTGAATGAGTGAAGAACACTCTCCTGAGCTTGAAATGAACTCACAGGCTCTGAATGAGTGAAGAACACTCTCACGAGCTTGAAATGAACTCACAGGCTCTGAATGAGTGAAGAACACTCTCAGCTTGAAATGAACTCACAGGCTCTGAATGAGGAAGAACACTCTCCTGAGAACTTCTGAATGGTGAAGAACACTCCTGAGAGCTTGAACTGAACTCACAGGCTCTGAATGAGTGAAGAACACTCTCCACGAGCTTGAAATGAACTCACAGGCTCTGAATGAGTGAAGAACACTCTCAGCTTGAAATGAACTCACAGGCTCTGAATGAGTGAAGAACACTCTCACGAGCTTGAAATGAACCCACAGGCTCTGAATGAGTGAAGAACACTCTCACGAGCTTGAAATGAACTCACAGGCTCTGAATGAGTGAAGAACACTCTCCACGAGCTTGAAATGAACTCACAGGCTCTGAATGAGTGAAGAACACTCTCACGAGCTTGAAATGAACCCACAGGCTCTGAATGAAGAAGAACACTCACGAGCTTGAAATGAACTCACAGGCTCTGAATGAGTGAAGAACACTCTCGAGCTTGAAATGAACTCACAGGCTCTGAATGAGTGAAGAACACTCTCACGAGCTTGAAATGAACTCACAGGCTCTGAATGAGTGAAGAACACTCTCCGAGCTTGAATGAACTCACAGGCTCTGAATGAGTGAAGAACACTCTCACGAGCTTGAAATGAACTCACAGGCTCTGAATGAGTGAAGAACACTCTCCACGAGCTTGAAATGAACTCACAGGCTCTGAATGAGTGAAGAACACTCTCATGAGCTTGAAATGAACTCACAGGCTCTGAATGAGCGAAGAACACTCTCAGAAAATGAACTCACAGGCTCTGAATGAGTGAAGAACACTCTCTGAGCTTGAAATGAACTCACAGGCTCTGAATGAGTGAAGAACACTCTCACGAGCTTGAAATGAACTCACAGGCTCTGAATGAGTGAAGAACACTCTCCGAGCTTGAAATGAACTCACAGGCTCTGAATGAGTGAAGAACACTCTCACGAGCTTGAAATGAACTCACAGGCTCTGAATGAGAAGAACACTCTCACGAGCTTGAAATGAACTCACAGGCTCTGAATGAGGAAGAACACTCTCACGAGCTTGAAATGAACTCTCTGACAGGAAATGAGTGAACACTCTGAATGTGGGTGAAGAAGAACTGAAATGAACTCACAGGCTCTGAATGAACAACACTCTCACGAGCTTGAAAATGAACTCACAGGCTCTGAATGAGTGAAGAACACTCTCCACGAGCTTGAAATGAACTCACAGGCTCTGAATGAGTGAAGAACACTCTCGAGCTTGAAATGAACTCACAGGCTCTGAATGAGTGAAGAACACTCTCACGAGCTTGAAATGAACCCACAGGCTCTGAATGAGTGAAGAACACTCTCACGAGCTTGAAATGAACTCACAGGCTCTGAATGAGAAGAACACTCTCACGAGCTTGAAATGAACTCACAGGCTCTGAATGAGTGAAGAACACTCTCACGAGCTTGAAATGAACTCACAGGCTCTGAATGAGTGAAGAACACTCTCACGAGCTTGAAATGAACTCACAGGCTCTGAATGAGTGAAGAACACTCTCAACTCACAGGCTTGAATGAAATGAAAATCACAGGCTCTGAATGAGTGAAGAACACTCTCACGAGCTTGAAATGAACTCACAGGCTCAGGCTCTGAATGAGAGAAGAACACTCTCACGAGCTTGAAATGAACTCACAGGCTCTGAATGAGTGAAGAACACTCTCACGAGCTTGAAATGAACTCACAGGCTCTGAATGAGTGAAGAACACTCTCACGAGCTTGAAATGAACTCACAGGCTCTGAATGAGTGAAAATGAACACTCTCAACAGCTTGAAATGAACTCACAGGCTCTGAATGAGTGAAGAACACTCTCACGAGCTTGAAATGAACTCACAGGCTCTGAATGAGTGAAGAACACTCTCACGAGCTTGAAATGAACTCACAGGCTCTGAATGAGTGAAGAACACTCTCCTGAGCTTGAAATGAACTCACAGGCTCTGAATGAGTGAAGAACACTCACGAGCTTGAAATGAACTCACAGGCTCTGAATGAGTGAAGAACACTCTCACGAGCTTGAAATGAACCCACAGGCTCTGAATGAGTGAAGAACACTCTCACGAGCTTGAAATGAACTCACAGGCTCTGAATGAGAACACTCTCCAAGAACACCACTCTGAATGAGTGAAATGAACTCACAGGCTCTGAATGAGGCTCTGAAGAAACACTCTCACGAGCTTGAAATGAACTCACAGGCTCTGAATGAGTGAAGAACACTCTGACGAGCTCGAAATGAACTCACAGGCTCTGAATGAGTGAAGAACACTCTCACGAGCTTGAAATGAACTCACAGGCTCTGAATGAGTGAAGAACACTCACGAGCTTGAAATGAACTCACAGGCTCTGAATGAGTGAAGAACACTCTCACGAGCTTGAAATGAACTCACAGGCTCTGAATGAGTGAAGAACACTCTCACGAGCTTGAAATGAACTCACAGGCTCTGAATGAGTGAAGAACACTCTCCTGAGCTTGAAATGAACTCAGGCTCTGAATGAGGAAGAACACTCTCACGAGCTTGAAATGAACTCACAGGCTCTGAATGAGTGAAGAACACTCTGGCGAGCTTGAAATGAACCCACAGGCTCTGAATGAGTGAAGAACACTCTCGAGCTTGAAATGAACTCACAGGCTCTGAATGAGTGAAGAACACTCTCGAAGCTTGAAATGAACTCACAGGCTCTGAATGAGTGAAGAACACTCTCACGAGCTTGAAATGAACTCACAGGCTCTGAATGAGTGAAGAACACTCTCCTGAGCTTGAAATGAACTCACAGGCTCTGAATGAGAGAAGAACACTCTCCACGAGCTTGAAATGAACTCACAGGCTCTGAATGAGTGAAGAACACTCTCACGAGCTTGAAATGAACTCACAGGCTCTGAATGAGGCTCTCACGAGCTTGAAATGAACTCACAGGCTCTGAATGAGTGAAGAACACTCACGAGCTTGAAATGAACTCACAGGCTCTGAATGAGTGAAGAACACTCTCACGAGCTTGAAATGAACTCACAGGCTCTGAATGAGAGAAGAACACTCTCACGAGCTTGAAATGAACTCACAGGCTCTGAATGAGTGAAGAACACTCTCACGAGCTTGAAATGAACCCACAGGCTCTGAATGAGAGAAGAACACTCTCCACGAGCTTGAAATGAACTCACAGGCTCTGAATGAGTGAAGAACACTCTCTGAAAATGAACTCACAGGCTCTGAATGAGTGAAGAACACTCTCACGAGCTTAAAATGAACTCACAGGCTCTGAATGAGTGAAGAACACTCTCCTGAGCTTGAAATGAACTCACAGGCTCTGAATGAGTGAAGAACACTCTCACGGCTTGAAATGAACTCCCCAGGCTCTGAATGAGTGAAGAACACTCTCACGAGCTTGAAATGAACTCAGGCTCTGAATGAGTGAAGAACACTCTCAACAGCTTGAAATGAACTCACAGGCTCTGAATGAGTGAAGAACACTCTCACGAGCTTGAAATGAACTCACAGGCTCTGAATGAGTGAAGAACACTCTCCACTAGCTTGAAATGAACCCACAGGCTCTGAATGAGTGAAGAACACTCTCCACGAGCTTGAAATGAACTCACAGGCTCTGAATGAGTGAAGAACACTCTCACGAGCTTGAAATGAACTCACAGGCTCTGAATGAGTGAAGAACACTCTCCACGAGCTTGAAATGAACTCACAGGCTCTGAATGAGTGAAGAACACTCACGAGCTTGAAATGAACTCACAGGCTCTGAATGAGTGAAGAACACTCTCACAGCTTGAAATGAACTCACAGGCTCTGAATGAGTGAAGAACACTCTCACGAGCTTGAAATGAACTCACAGGCTCTGAATGAGTGAAGAACACTCTCCACAAGCAGAAATGAACTCACAGGCTCTGAATGAGTGAAGAACACTCTCACGAGCTTGAAATGAACTCACAGGCTCTGAATGAGTGAAGAACACTCACCAGCTTGAAATGAACTCACAGGCTCTGAATGAGAGAAGAACACTCTCACGAGCTTGAAAATGAACTCACAGGCTCTGAATGAGTGAAGAACACTCACGAGCTTGAAATGAACTCACAGGCTCTGAATGAGTGAAGAACACTCTCACGAGCTTGAAATGAACTCACAGGCTCTGAATGAGTGAAGAACACTCTGAATGTGAAGAACACTCTCACGAAATGAACTCACAGGCTCTGAATGAGTGAAGAACACTCTCCACCAGCTTGAAATGAACTCACAGGCTCTGAATGAGTGAAGAACACTCTCACGAGCTTGAAATGAACTCACAGGCTCTGAATGAGTGAAGAACACTCTCACGAGCTTGAAATGAACCCACAGGCTCTGAATGAGTGAAGAACACTCTCGAGCTTGAAATGAACTCACAGGCTCTGAATGAGTGAAGAACACTCTCCACGAGCTTGAAATGAACTCACAGGCTCTGAATGAGTGAAGAACACTCTCCCCGAGCTTGAAATGAACCCACAGGCTCTGAATGAGTGAAGAACACTCTCACGAGCTTGAAATGAACTCACAGGCTCTGAATGAATCCGAGAAGAACACTCTCACGAGCTTGAAATGAACTCCACAGCTCTGAATGAGTGAAGAACACTCTCCCACGAGCTTGAAATGAACTCACAGGCTCTGAATGAGTGAAGAACACTCTCCACGAGCTTGAAATGAACCCACAGGCTCTGAATGAGTGAAGAACACTCTCCACGAGCTTGAAATGAACCCACAGGCTCTGAATGAGTGAAGAACACTCTCACGAGCTTGAAATGAACTCACAGGCTCTGAATGAGTGAAGAACACTCTCACGAGCTTGAAATGAACTCACAGGCTCTGAATGAAGAACACACTCTCACAAGCGAAATGAACTCACAGCTCTGAATGAAACACTCTCCAGCTTGAAATGAACCCACAGGCTCTGAATGAAATGAACTCAGGCTCCACATGAACTCACAGGCTCTGAATGAGAACACTCACGAGCTTGAAATGAACTCACAGGCTCTGAATGAGTGAAGAACACTCTCACGAGCTTGAAATGAACTCACAGGCTCTGAATGAGTGAAGAACACTCTCACGAGCTTGAAATGAACTCACAGGCTCTGAATGAGTGAAGAACACTCTCACGAGCTTGAAATGAACTCACAGGCTCTGAATGAGTGAAGAACACTCTCCACGAGCTTGGAATGAACTCACAGGCTCTGAATGAGTGAAGAACACTCACGAGCTTGAAATGAACTCACAGGCTCTGAATGAGTGAAGAACACTCTCCACAGCTTGAAAATGAACTCACAGGCTCTGAATGAGTGAAGAACACTCTCACGAGCTTGAAATGAACCCACAGGCTCTGAATGAGTGAAGAACACTCTCCACGAGCTTGAAATGAACCCACAGGCTCTGAATGGTGAAGAACACTCTCGAACTTGAAATGAACTCACAGGCTCTGAATGAAGAACACTCACAGGAACTCACAGGCTCTGAATGAGTGAAGAACACTCTCCAGCTTGAAATGAACTCACAGGCTCTGAATGAGTGAAGAACACTCTCGAGCTTGAAATGAACCCACAGGCTCTGAATGAGTGAAGAACACTCACGAGCTTGAAATGAACTCACAGGCTCTGAATGAGTGAAGAACACTCTCCGAGCTTGAAATGAACTCACAGGCTCTGAATGAGTGAAGAACACTCACGAGCTTGAAATGAACTCACAGGCTCTGAATGAGTGAAGAACACTCTCACGAGCTTGAAATGAACTCACAGGCTCTGAATGAGAAGAACACTCTCTGAAGAACTCACAGGTGAGAATCTGAAGAGCTTGAAAATGAACCCACAGGCTCTGAATGAGTGAAGAACACTCTCACGAGCTTGAAATGAACCCACAGGCTCTGAATGAGTGAAGAACACTCTCCTGAGCTTGAATGAACTCACAGGCTCTGAATGAGTGAACACTCTCCGAGCTTGAAATGAACTCACAGGCTCTGAATGAGTGAAGAACACTCTCCTGAGCTTGAAATGAACCCAGGCTCTGAATGAGTGAAGAACACTCCTCACGAGCTTGAAATGAACTCACAGGCTCTGAATGAGTGAAGAACACTCTCACGAGCTTGAAATGAACTCACAGGCTCTGAATGAGTGAAGAACACTCTCCACGAGCTTGAAATGAACTCACAGGCTCTGAATGAGTGAAGAACACTCTCACAAGCTTGAAATGAACCCACAGGCTCTGAATGAGTGAAGAACACTCACGAGCTTGAAAATGAACTCACAGGCTCTGAATGAGTGAAGAACACTCTCCAGCTTGAAATGAACTCACAGGCTCTGAATGAGGAAGAACACTCCACGAGCTTGAAATGAACTCACAGGCTCTGAATGAGTGAAGAACACTCTCACAGCTTGAAATGAACTCACAGGCTCTGAATGAGGAAGAACACTCTCACGAGCTTGAAATGAACTCACAGGCTCTGAATGAGAGAAGAACACTCTCACTTGAAATGAACTCACAGGCTCTGGATGAGTAAGAACACTCTCCTGAGCTTGAATGAACCCACAGGCTCTGAATGAGTGAAGAACACTCACGAGCTTGAAATGAACTCACAGGCTCTGAATGAGTGAAGAACACTCTCCCCTGAGCTTGAAATGAACCCACAGGCTCTGAATGAGGAAGAACACGAGCTTGAAATGAACTCACAGGCTCTGAATGAGTGAAGAACACTCTCACGAGCTTGAAATGAACTCACAGGCTCTGAATGAGTGAAGAACACTCCACGACTTGAAATGAACTCACAGGCTCTGAATGGTGAAGAACCTCTCAAGCCCAGAAATGAACTCACAGGCTCTGAATGGTGAAGAACTTACTCTCCACGAGCTTGAAAATGAACTCACAGGCTCTGAAATGAGTGAAGAACACCTCACGAGCTTGAAATGAACCCACAGG
>JAHFZB010000670.1:0-32033 GCA_036884735.1 Huso huso
AGAGCATTTTACAGCACGGGGGACCCCGTGGATTGCATCAGCTCCTTATCCCTGGTTATACCGGAATCACCCCTGCAAATAAGAGGCCGATCCAACCCAGGAGCCCCCAGTGCTGCACAGTGCTCTAATAATAACAACCCAGGAGCCCCCAGTGCTGCACAGTGCTCTAATAATACCAACCCAGGAGCCCCAGTGCTGCACAGTGCTCTAATAATAACAACCCAGGAGCCCCCAGTGCTGCACAGTGCTCTAATAATACCAACCCAGGAGCCCCCAGTGCTGCACAGTGCTCTAATAATAACAACCCAGGAGCCCCCAGTGCTGCACAGTGCTCTAATAATACCAACCCAGGAGCCCCCAGTGCTGCACAGTGCTCTAATAATAACAACCCAGGGCCCCCAGTGCTGCACAGTGCTCTAATAATAACAACCCAGGAGCCCCAGTGCTGCACAGTGCTCTAATAATAACAACCCAGGAGCCCCAGTGCTGCACAGTGCTCTAATAATAACCAACCCAGAGCCCCCAGTGCTGCACAGTGCTCTAATAATAACCCAGGAGCCCCCAGTGCTGCACAGCGCTCTAATAATACCAACCCAGGAGCCCCCAGTGCTGCACAGTGCTCTAATAATAACAACCCAGGAGCCCCAGTGCTGCACAGTGCTCTAATAATACCAACCCAGGAGCCCCAGTGCTGCACAGTGCTCTAATAATAACAACCCAGGAGCCCCCAGTGCTGCACAGTGCTCTAATAATACCAACCCAGGAGCCCCCAGTGCTGCACAGTGCTCTAATAATACCAACCCAGGAGCCCCCAGTGCTGCACAGTGCTCTAATACCAACCCAGGAGCCCCCAGTGCTGCACAGTGCTCTAATAATAACAACCCAGGAGCCCCCAGTGCTGCACAGTGCTCTAATAATAACAACCCAGGAGCCCCCAGTGCTGCACAGTGCTCTAATAATACCAACCCAGGAGCCCCCCAGTGTGCACAGTGCTCTAATAACAACCCAGGAGCCCCCAGTGCTGCACAGTGCTCTAATAATAACAACCCAGGAGCCCCAGTGCTGCACAGTGCTCTAATAATAACAACCCAGGAGCCCCCAGTGCTGCACAGTGCTCTAAATAACCCAGGAGCCCCCACAACCCAGGAGCCCCCAGTGCTGCACAGTGCACAGTGCTCTAATAATACCAACCCAGGAGCCCCAGTGCTGCACAGTGCTCTAATAATACCAACCCAGGGCCTCCAGTGCTGCACAGTGCTCTAATAATACCAACCCAGGGCCCCCAGTGCTGCACAGTGCTCTAATAATACCAACCCAGGAGCCCCAGTGCTGCACAGTGCTCTAATAATACCAACCCAGGAGCCCCAGTGCTGCACAGTGCTCTAATAATACCAACCCAGGAGCCCCAGTGCTGCACAGTGCTCTAATAATACCAACCCAGGAGCCCCCAGTGCTGCACAGTGCTCTAATAATACCAACCCAGGAGCCCCAGTGCTGCACAGTGCTCTAATAATACCAACCCAGGGCCCCAGTGCTGCACAGTGCTCTAATAATACCAACCCAGGAGCCCCCAGTGCTGCACAGTGCTCTAATAATAACAACCCAGGGCCCCCAGTGCTGCACAGTGCTCTAATAATATCAACCCAGGAGCCCCAGTGCTGCACAGTGCTCTAATAATACCAACCCAGGAGCCCCCAGTGCTGCACAGTGCTCTAATAATAACAACCCAGGAGCCCCCAGTGCTGCACAGTGCTCTAATAATACCAACCCAGGAGCCCCCAGTGCTGCACAGTGCTCTAATAATACCAACCCAGGAGCCCCCAGTGCTGCACAGTGCTCTAATAATACCAACCCAGGAGCCCCAGTGCTGCACAGTGCTCTAATAATAACAACCCAGGAGCCCCAGTGCTGCACAGTGCTCTAATAATACCAACCCAGGAGCCCCCAGTGCTGCACAGTGCTCTAATAATACCAACCCAGGAGCCCCCAGTGCTGCACAGTGCTCTAATAATACCAACCCAGGAGCCCCCAGTGCTGCACAGTGCTCTAATAATAACAACCCAGGAGCCCCAGTGCTGCACAGTGCTCTAATAATACCAACCCAGGAGCCCCAGTGCTGCACAGTGCTCTAATAATAACAACCCAGGAGCCCCCAGCCTAATAATGCAACCCAGGAGCCCCCAGTGCTGCACAGTGCTCTAATAATACCAACCCAGGAGCTCCCCAGTGCTGCACAGTGCTCTAATAATACCAACCCAGGAGCCCCCAGTGCTGCACAGTGCTCTAATAATACCAACCCAGGAGCCCCAGTGCTGCACAGTGCTCTAATAATACCAACCCAGGAGCCCCCAGTGCTGCACAGTGCTCTAATAATACCAACCCAGGAGCCCCCAGTGCTGCTAATAAACAGTGCTCTAATAATAACAACCCAGGAGCCCCAGTGCTGCACAGTGCTCTAATAACAACAACCCAGTGGCACAGCGCCCAAGTGCTGCACAGTGCTCTAATAATACCAACCCAGGAGCTCCCAGTGCTGCACAGTGCTCTAATAATAACAACCCAGGAGCCCCAGTGCTGCACAGTGCTCTAATAATACCAACCCAGGAGCTCCCAGTGCTGCACAGTGCTCTAATAATACCAACCCAGGAGCCCCAGTGCTGCACAGTGCTCTAATAATACCAACCCAGGAGCCCCAGTGCTGCACAGCGCCTAATAATACCAACCCAGGAGCCTGCAGTGCTGCACAGTGCTCTAATAATACCAACCCAGGAGCCCCAGTGCTGCACAGTGCTCTAATAATACCAACCGGAGCCCCAGTGCTGCACAGTGCTCTAATAATAACAACCCAGGAGCCCCCAGTGCTGCACAGTGCTCTAATAATACCAACCCTGGAGCCCCCAGTGCTGCACAGTGCTCTAATAATAACAACCCAGGAGCCCCCAGTGCTGCACAGTGCTCTAATAATAACAACCCAGCTGTGGCTCATCAGGGTGGGTACTGTGCACACAGTCATACAGTCCATGACATGAGTCTGGTAGTGAGTGTAGGAAGAATTGAATAATTGATCATTTAGAGTTACAAGATCGAGGATTTAATATGAACACACACACGCTAGAGACAAGGAATGTTTAATCAATTGTAGTATTTTATTAAGTACACAAATATTAAACAGAAATCAGAAAAGTCAGAAAATAAATCTCTTAGTCTCAAAGCACAAAACACAAGTCAAAAGCTCTCTGCCTTCCATGCAGCTAGCAGGGCCGTTGAAATATGACACCGCCTATTCCTCTCACACAAAACAGCAGCTTCAGCAGCACAAGCAGGCTGTGACGTAGCGAGTAGCTTGCCAACACATACACGCCCACATACACTCACAGCCTAGACTGAAATTGTGCAGACAATCTTAGAATATATCACATGAAACGTATTAATGGTATATAGATTGAGGATACAGCAAGTTTACTTTTAAAAGAAATTCTTCATACAACAATATGAGATAGCTTACTTATAGTTACTTCATCAAGTTTCACTAAAAGTTATTTCACACACAAACTGTGCAAACTAAATAATTAACCGTTCAATTCTATGTGAATGTGTTACAATTAAATGATTTAGTACCATGTTTGGAAACTCAATCTGTTGAAGTGTTCAGTACAAAAAAGGCTCTCCTCTCAGCAACAAAGTCTTCAATCCCCAAATCAGATCAAACTCGGCAAAAGTTTTCAATCCTCGATAAAATCAACAAACAGCTGCAACAAAGTCTTCAATCCTCAGTAAGATCCACACAGCAGCGCCCGTCCGCTCTGTCCTCTTCGCTGAATCTTTAGCTACGCAGGTAGCAGGGCACAGTTTCTTTTGGATACTGTGGTTTTAGGTGTACAGCAGACCCAGACTGGTTTGTCTGATAACAGTCTCAAGTTTTACGACCGTCCTCCAGCCGGGCCTCAGCCTCGTTGCTTGTGGTCGTTGACTCGCTTGCAGCTTGCTTCCCCTTCTTGGGTCTGTTTTCAGGCAGAGTCCTGTCTTGGTTCCTGGAATTGCAGCTTTGCGTAGCAGTGTGACAGCACCTTGTTTAGAATTCGATGTGGAGCGCAAAATGTTCAGTTTGCTTGGATATTTATAGTCTTTTCACTCTGCTAAGTAGCCACTTTCAGGAGGTCATTCGTGTATCTTGCCTCTTTAAAACTCAGTCCTTTGATGTTTTAATGTTCTTCTCCGCTGAGATATGGATGCTTTATGTCTTCTCCGCATCAATCGCTTGCTGTTGCAGTTGTGAATTATCTGCATAATTCAACTCTCCTTTCAGCCTAATCCAGTCCAGATAGCACCTAGTTTAGTCACCAGTTCAGTTGGTCACACAGTTCAGTATGTCTGCAATAAAGGGGCCCTTTTTTCAAGACACAGCTGTTTGCCCTGTTTCTCAAAACACAGCAGTTTCATTAGTCAGTCCAGTTACATTTCTAATACACGTTCAGGTATTAATATCATATTCATTGTCTCCAGTCCATGACATGAGTCTGGTAGTGTGTCCCCAGCCCATGTCATGAGTCTGGTAGTGTGTCTCCAGTCCATGACATGAGTCTGGTAGTGTTTCTCCAGTCCATGACATGAGTCTGGTAGTGTGTCCCCAGCCCATGTCATGAGTCTGGTAGTGTGCCTCCAGTCCATGACATGAGTCTGGTAGTGTGCCTCCAGTCCATGACATGAGTCTGGTAGTGTGTCTCCAGTCCATGACATGAGTCTGGTAGTGTGTCTCCAGTCCATGACATGAGTCTGGTAGTGTGTCTCCAGTCCATGACATGAGTCTGGTAGTGTTTCTCCAGTCCATGACATGAGTCTGCTAGTGTGTCTCCAGTCCATGACATGAGTCTGGTAGTGTGTCTCCAGCCACTCTAACTCTGATCTGATGCCCTGTGTTTTCTTTCAGTGTACCACACTGTGTGTCGAAGTGACTGTGTTGCTGCTGAGTGACTGAGTGACAGTGAGTGTGTGTGACTGTTGCTGAGTGACAGTGTGACTGTGTTGCTAAGTGACAGTGTGTCTGTGTGACTGTGTTGCTGAGTGACTGTATGTGTCTGTGTGGTGTATCTGCGTTGCTGTGTGTGTCTGTGTGTCTGTGTGACAGTGAGTATCTGTGTGATTCTGTGTATCTGTATGGCTGTGTGTGTCTGTGTGACAGTGTGTATCTGTGTGACTGTGTATCTGTGTTGCTGAGTGACAGTGTGTCTTTGTGACTGTGTGTCTGTGACAGTGTGTATCTGTGTGACTGTGTGTCTCTGTGACAGTGTGTATCTGCGTTGCTGTGTGTCTGTGTGACTGTGTTGCTGAGTGACAGTGTGTCTGTGTGACTGTGTGACAGTGTGTCTATCTGTGTGATTGTGTGTATCTGTGTGACTGTATCTGTGTGACTGTGTGTCTGTGTGACTGTGTGTGTATCTGTGTGATTGTGTGACTGTGTGTCTGTGTGACAGTGTGTATCTGTGTGACAGTGTGTCTCTTCGTGTGTACCTGTGCTGTGCTCTCGATCCCAAACTAACAAAGCTGTCCTTTAAATGACTTGCTTGTGTTTGTGTCTGAAGTTTTCTCGTTGCTGACTTGTGTATACTGTTCCTCTTGGTTTCACACACAAACACACACATTCTTTTTCAATAAAGTTTTTTTTAATTCAAAATTACAGCAGAAACACCTGCATTGACAAACCTGTAAAAAAACAACAAGAACAAAACAAAAAACAGCTGCACCCCGCTCACAAAGATTGAACTCACAAGCGATTAGCTTTGTATTCATTAAAAGAAGTTTTGCATTTTAAAATCAGATAGAACAGTATTGTGGATTCTCAAACTGTATTTGATTTAACAAAACAGATTTAAATAAGAAAACAACTTGTGAGTTACAGCTGTGACTCACTTTGTTTCAGTGGATATTAATATTATTAATATTTACATCTTGTGTTTGCAGATACTGTGAAAATCAATGCATGGAAATATTAGAAATATGCAGCTTAAAAAAGAATTGAAAAGGATCTAAAGCTACTGGAAACTAGAACTTAAAAACAAATTCACTGAATGAAATAATAATCCTGGAGTGCAAAACTGAATAGAGAAACACACACTGCACTTAGACCTGCTTCAGTCAATGCACTGTGATATAACTGAATAGAGAAACACACACTGCACTTAGAACTGCTTCAATCAATGCACTGTGATATAACTGAATAGAGAAACACACACTGCACTTAGAACTGCTTCAATCAATGCACTGTGATATAACTGAATAGAGAAACACACACTGCACTTAGACCTGCTTCAATCAATGCACTGTGATATAACTGAATAGAGAAACACACACTGCACTTAGACCTGCTTCAATCAATGCACTGTGATATAACTGAATAGAGAAACACACACTGCACTTAGACCTGCTTCAGTCAATGCACTTGAAGCTCACACTAGCTCAAACTCCTATTAGTAACCCTGCAGACTCCCAGGTGAGACGTATTGATGCTGTGATGAGATTCAGTTCATTCACAGCAGATTTACCAGGGAGCTGATTGTTCAAACTCCTATTAGTAACCCTGCAGACTCCCAGGTGAGATGTATTGATGCTGTGATGAGAATCAGTTCATTCACAGCAGATTTACCAGGGGGCTGATTGTTCAAACTCCTATTAGTAACCCTGCAGACTCCCAGGTGAGACGTATTGATGCTGTGATGAGAATCAGTTCATTCACAGCAGATTTACCAGGGGCTGATTGTTCAAACTCCTATTAGTAACCCTGCAGACTCCCAGGTGAGACGTATTGATGCTGTGATGAGATTCAGTTCATTCACAGCAGATTTACCAGGGGGCTGATTGTATAATAACCCCAGGACTGGGTGCAGCAGGGCTGGTGTGAGTTTCAAGCCCTGTGATGTACAGCAATTCAAAAACAGTGACACCAAGTCATGAGGCACAGCGGAGTCCTCCTAGCACACTTGGACTGCGGATGGCTCAGGGTCACAGTCAGGTCTCACTTACTGGACACACTCCTTTACATGCGCCCTGCAGACACGAGGGGAATTAAAGAGGGGGGTGTTCTAATGTTCTTATAGGAGCCAGATTGCATGCTTGTTTATTTATCAATGATCTGCAGTGTTCTTATAGGAGCCAGATTGCATGCTTGTTTATTTATCTATAATCCACAGAATCTCCGGGGAACCACTCCTCTCCTAGAGAGCCTCAGAGGTGATCAATACAATAATAATAATAATACCTGATCAGCTCGAATTGGTTCGAGTGAGTAATGGCATGTATGGTGTAATGCATATCTGGGCTGGACTGGCCCTCGCTTTACCCCACTGAATGTCACATCAGATATGTAGCCTCCAAGGAATTGTGAATGTACTGGAGTCACGGTCCCTGCGCACTGCCACTCAAAAGAGCAAAAGAGCACAGAGATACGAAGTCTCACAGCAAGAGGCCACTTCAATTAACATTCAGCTGAAAAAGGACATTTCAGAACAATACAAATGCAGAACAGAGATCATTTTTGATTTGATTTGATGATGAATGAAGCGTACAGTGATGATGTCATTGCAGTACCCTGTCACAGTGCACGTCTCAGAGCACTTCCTGTACAATCTTTGTTTTTGTGATTAATAATACAATTCTGTCTTCAGTTTAAAAGGCCCTTCCACAGCAGTATCAATGTATTCTTCCACAGCAGTATCAATGTATTCTTCCACAGCAGTATCCATGTATTCTTCCACAGCAGTCTCAATGTATTCTTCTCCCTGCAGAGAGTGTGCAGTGTGCAGTGGAGTGCAGGCTGCTCTGAGCTCTCAGTCCTGCTGTTCTGGTCCCTCCTGGTCCCGGTCGACCCCGTTGCGGTCGAAGCCCCTGCTCTGTTTCTCCAACAGGCTCTGGTAGACGCCCCCTCTTTGCAGCAGATCCAAGTGGCTCCCCTGCTCCACCACCTCCCCTCCCTGCAGCACGATGATGCGGTCCGCCCGCTCCAGGGAGCTCAGCCTGTGAGAGATCAGGAGCACCGAGCAGCGGCGCCCATTCAGCACAGCCGACTGGACCTGCACAGGGGAACAGCAACACAGAGTGCAATCACACCACTGCACAGGGGAACAGCAACACAGAGTGCAATCACATCACTGCACAGGGGAACACATCAATACACAGTGCAATCACACCACTGCACAGGGGAACACATCAATACACAGTGCAATCACACCACTGCACAGGGGAACACATCAATACACAGTGCAATCACACCACTGCACAGGGGAACAGAGCATTACACAGTGCAATCACATCACTGCACACAGGGGAACACAAATACAGTGCAATCACATCACTGCACAGGGGAACACAGCAATACACAGTGCAATCACATCACTGCACAGGGGAATACAGCAATACGCAGTGCAATCACATCACTGCACACAGGGGAACACAACTGTGTATGTGTATCCCAGTGTATCTGTCCAGTGTGCTTGTATCTCAGTGTCTTTGCTGTACGTACCAGGTGCTCAGTCTCAGTGTCCAGGGAGCTGGTGGCGTCATCCAGGATGAGAATGCGGGGGTCCCTGAGCAGAGCCCGAGCGATCGCCACACGCTGCTTCTGACCCCCCGAGAGCTGCCCGCCTTCTCACCAGCATCTGCAAAACACACAGGACACAGACTTTAAACATTGAGCAAGCCTGCACCCTCTCTCATCTCAATCACTAACACTGAGCAAGCCTGCACCCCCTCTCATCTCAATCACTAACACTGAGCAAGCCTGCACCCCCTCTCATCTCAATCACCAACACTGAGCAAGCCTGCACCCCTCTCATCTCAATCACTAACACTGAGCAAGCCTGCACCCCCCCTCATCTCAATCACTAACACTGAGCAAGCCTGCATCCCTCTCATCTCAATCACTAACACTGAGCAAGCCTGCACCCTCTCTCATCTCAATCACTAACACTGAGCAAGCCTGCACCCCTCTCATCTCAATCACTAACACTGAGCAAGCCTGCACCTCTCTCATCTCAATCACTAACACTGAGCAAGCCTGCACCCCCTCTCTCATCTCAATCACTAACACTGAGCAAGCCTGCACCCCCTCTCTCATCTCAATCACTAACACTGAGCAAGCCTGCACCCCCTCTCATCTCAATCACTAACACTGAGCAAGCCTGCACCTCTCTCATCTCAATCACTAACACTGAGCAAGCCTGCACCCCTCTCTCATCTCAATCACTAACACTGAGCAAGCCTGCACCCCCTCTCTCATCTCAATCACTAACACTGAGCAAGCCTGCACCCCCCTCTCATCTCAATCACTAACACTGAGCAAGCCTGCACCCCTCTCATCTCAATCACTAACACTGAGCAAGCCTGCACCCCTCTCATATCTCAATCACTAACACTGAGCAAGCCTGCCCCTCTCATCTCAATCACTAACACTGAGCAAGCCTGCACCTCTCATCTCAATCACTAACACTGAGCAAGCCTGCACCTCTCTCTCATCTCAATCACTAACACTGAGCAAGCCTGCACCCCCCTCTCATCTCAATCACTAACACTGAGCAAGCCTGCACCCCCTCTCTCATCTCAATCACTAACACTGAGCAAGCCTGCACCTCTCATCTCAATCACTAACACTGAGCAAGCCTGCACCCCTCTCTCATCTCAATCACTAACACTGAGCAAGCCTGCACCCCTCTCTCATCTCAATCACTAACACTGAGCAAGCCTGCACCCTCTCATCTCAATCACTAACACTGAGCAAGCCTGCACCCCTCTCTCATCTCAATCACTAACACTGAGCAAGCCTGCACCCTCTCTCATCTCAATCACTAACACTGAGCAAGCCTGCACCCCTCTCATCTCAATCACTAACACTGAGCAAGCCTGCACCTCTCTCATCTCAATCACTAACACTGAGCAAGCCCCCTCTCTCATCTCAATCACTAACACTGAGCAAGCCTGCACCCCTCTCTCATCTCAATCACTAACACTGAGCAAGCCTGCACCCTCTCTCATCTCAATCACTAACACTGAGCAACCTGCACCCTCTCTCTCATCTCAATCACTAACACTGAGCAAGCCTGCACCCTCTCTCATCTCAATCACTAACACTGAGCAAGCCTGCCCCTCTCTCATCTCAATCACTAACACTGAGCAAGCCTGCACCCCTCTCTCATCTCAATCACTAACACTGAGCAAGCCTGCACCCCTCTCTCATCTCAATCACTAACACTGAGCAAGCCTGCACCCTCTCTCATCTCAATCACTAACACTGAGCAAGCCTGCACCCCTCTCTCATCTCAATCACTAACACTGAGCAAGCCTGCACCCCCTCTCTCATCTCAATCACTAACACTGAGCAAGCCTGCACCCCCTCTCTCATCTCAATCACTAACACTGAGCAAGCCTGCACCCCCTCTCATCTCAATCACTAACACTGAGCAAGCCTGCCCCCCTCTCATCTCAATCACTAACACTGAGCAAGCCTGCATCCCTCTCATCTCAATCACTAACACTGAGCAAGCCTGCACCCCCTCTCTCATCTCAATCACTGTTTACACTGAGCAAGCCTGCACCCCCTCTCTCATCTCAATCACTAACACTGAGCAAGCCTGCACCCCCTCTCATCTCAATCACTAACACTGAGCAAGCCTGCACCCCCTCTCTCATCTCAATCACTAACACTGAGCAAGCCTGCACCCCCTCTCTCATCTCAATCACTAACACTGAGTAAACCTGCACCCCCTCTCTCATCTCAATCACTAACACTGAGCAAGCCTGCACCCCCTCTCTCATCTCAATCACTAACACTGAGCAAGCCTGTACTGTGCTGTGATGCAGGTTTTGCTGGTTTGGTGTGCACTGTGCTGTGATGCAGGTCTCGCTGGTTTGGTGTGTATTGTACTGTGCTGTACTGTGCTGTGATGCAGGTCTCGCTGGTTTGGTGTGTAGTATACTGTGCTGTACTGTGCTGTGATGCTGGTCTCGCTGGTTTGGTGTGTAGTATACTGTGCTGTACTGTGCTGTGATGCTGGTCTCGCTGGTTTGGTGTGTACTGTGCTGTACTGTGCTGTGATGTGATGCTGGTCTCGCTGGTTTGGTGTACTGTGCTGTACTGTGCTGTGATGTGATGCTGGTCTCGCTGGTTTGGTGTGTATTGTACTGTGCTGTACTGTGCTGTGATGCAGGTCTCGCTGGTTTGGTGTGTATTGTACTGTGCTGTACTGTGCTGTGATGCAGGTCTCGCTGGTTTGGTGTGTAGTATACTGTGCTGTACTGTGCTGTGATGCTGGTCTCGCTGGTTTGGTGTGTACTGTGCTGTACTGTGCTGTGATGTGATGCTGGTCTCGCTGGTTTGGTGTGTACTGTGCTGTACTGTGCTGTGATGTGATGCTGGTCTCGCTGGTTTGGTGTGTATTGTACTGTGCTGTACTGTGCTGTGATGCAGGTCTCGCTGGTTTGGTGTGTATTGTACTGTGCTGTACTGTGCTGTGATGTGATGCTGGTCTCGCTGGTTTGGTGTGTAATATACTGTACTGTGCTGTGATGTGATGCTGGTCTCGCTGGTTTGGTGTGTATTGTACTGTGCTGTACTGTGCTGTGATGCAGGTCTCGCTGGTTTGGTGTGTATTGTACTGTGCTGTACTGTGCTGTGATGTGATGCTGGTCTCGCTGGTTTGGTGTGTATTGTACTGTGCTGTACTGTGCTGTGATGCAGGTCTCGCTGGTTTGATGTGTATTGTACTGTGCTGTGATGCAGGCCTCGCTGGTTTGGTGTGTAGTATACTGTGCTGTACTGTGCTGTGATGCTGGTCTCGCTGGTTTGGTGTGTACTGAGCTGTACTGTGCTGTGATGTGATGCTGGTCTCGCTGGTTTGGTGTGTACTGTGCTGTACTGTGCTGTGATGCAGGTCTCGCTGGTTTGGTGTATACTGTACTGTGCTGTACTGTACTATGCTGTGTTGTGCTGTAGCTCCCCTCACCGGTGCTGTAGCCCTCCTGCAGCTCCGTGATGAAGTCGTGTGCGATGGCTCTCTTGGCTACTCGCTGCACCTCCTCCTCGCTTTTCTGCTCCACTCCATACGAGATGTTCTCCTGAACCGAGCGAGCGAACAGCACCGGCTCCTGACTCACCAGAGCAACCTGGCAGGGCAACGAGAAACAATCACTAACCAGCAATCACTAACCTACAGACAATAACCAGCAACCACTAACCTAGACAATAACCAGCAATCACTGACCTAGAGACAATAACCAGCAATCACTAACCAGCAATCAATGTGTGAGTGCTGGTAGTGTGAGTGCAGTGTGAGTGCTGGTAGTGTGCGTGTGAGTGCTGGTAGTGTGAGTATTGGTAGTGTGAGTGCAGTGTGCTGGTGCTGGTAGTAATGAGGAGGTACTGCTAGTGTGAGTGCTGGTGGTGAGTGCTGGCAGTGTGTGATGGTAGTGTGAGTGCAGTGTGAGTGCTAGTAGTGTGAGTGTGAGTGCTGGTAGTGTGAGTATTGGTAGTGTGAGTGCAGTGTGAGTGCTGGTAGTGTGTGTGAGTGTGAGTGCTGCTAGTGTGAGTGCTGCTAGTGTGAGTGCTGGCAGTGTGTGTGATGGTAGTGTGAGTGCAGTGTGAGTGCTAGTAGTGTGAGTGTGAGTGCTGGTAGTGTGAGTGTGAGTGTGAGTGCTAGTAGTGTGAGTGTGAGTGCTGGTAGTGTGAGTGCTGGTAGTGTGAGTGTGTGTGATGGTAGTGTGAGTGCAGTGTGAGTGCTAGTAGTGTGAGTGTGAGTGATGGTAGTGTGAGTGCTAGTAGTGTGAGTGTGTGTGATGGTAGTGTGAGTGCAGTGTGAGTGCTAGTAGTGTGAGTGTGAGTGCTGGTAGTGTGAGTGCTGGTAGTGTGTGTGAGTGTGAGTGCTGCTAGTGTGAGTGCTGCTAGTGTGAGTGCTGGTAGTGTGAGTGCTGGCAGTGTGTGTGATGGTAGTGTGAGTGCAGTGTGAGTGCTAGTAGTGTGAGTGTCAGTGCTGGTAGTGTGAGTGCTGGTAGTGTGAGTGTGAGTGCTGGTAGTGTGAGTGCTGGTAGTGTGAGTGCTGGCAGTGTGTGTGATGGTAGTGTGAGTGCAGTGTCAGTGCTGGTAGTGTGAGTGCTGGTAGTGTGAGTGTGAGTATGAGTGCTGGTAGTGTGAGTGCTGGTAGTGTGAGTGCTGGTAGTGTGAGTGTGAGTGCTGGTAGTGTGAGTGCTGGTAGTGTGAGTGTGAGTGTGAGTGCTGGTAGTGTGAGTGATGGTAGTGTGAGTGCAGTGTGAGTGCTGGTAGTGTGAGTACTGGTAGTGTGAGTGTGAGTGCTGGTAGTGTGAGTGCAGTGCGAGTGCTGGTAGTGTGAGTGATGGTAGTGTGAGTGCTGGTAGTGTGAGTGCAGTGTGAGTGCTGGTAGTGCAAGTGCTGGTAGTGTGAGCGCTGGTGGCGTGAGTGCAGTGTGAGTGCAGGTAGTGTGAGTGCTGGTAGTGTGAGTGCTGGTAGTGTGAGTACGTTACCTTCCTGTGCAGGTACGAGTGCTGGTAGTCTTGAAGGGGAGCTCCGTCCAGCAGGATCTCTCCACTCTGGGGCTGGTAGAAGCGCTCCAGCAGACACACACACGTCGACTTCCCCCCGCCAGAGGGGCCCACCAGAGCCGTGATCTCACGGGCGCAGCTCAAGCGAGGCGCTCTGGAGAAGAGAGAACACAATGAAAGAGAGTAAACTAGAGATACACTCTCAGAGCGACACCACTCTCACACACAGACAGACAGACAGACAGACAGAGAGAGAGAGAGAGAGAGAGAGGAGTGTGAGCAACACCTCTCTCTCACACACACACACACAGAGTAACCCAGAGATACACTCTCAGAGCAACACCTCTCTTGCCTGGGTTTGTCACAGTGTTGATTCTCAAGCACAGTGGCGCTGGCTGTGGCTCCCTGCGGAGGCTCTCACCTTGAGCACGGTGGTGTCGGGTCTGCGAGGGTAGGCGAAGCTGACGTTCTTGAACTCCACGTGTCCCCTCAGGGTCTCGGGTGCGAGGGTCCCCGCTGTCATCTCCGGCTCGCGGTCCATGTACTCGAAGATTTTCTCTGAGGCGCCGATCGCCTTCTTCACATGGGGATAGTACGAGAGCAGCACCTGAAACCAGAGAAACCAGCAAAACCAGTGAGAGACCGACAACACAGCCAGCAAAACCAGTGAGAGACCGACAACGCAGCCAGCAAAACCAGTGAAAGACCGGCAACGCAGCCAGCAAAACCAGTGAGAGACTGGCAACACAGCCAGCAAAACCAGTGAGAGACTGACAACGCAGCCAGCAAAACCAGTGAGAGACCGGCAACGCAGCCAGCAAAACCAGTGAGAGACCGGCAACGCAGCCAGCAAAACCAGTGAGAGACCGGCAACGCAGCCAGCAAAACCAGTGAGAGACCGACAACGCAGCCAGCAAAACCAGTGAGAGACCGGCAACGCAGCCAGCAAAACCAGTGAGAGACCGACAAGCGCAGCCAGCAAAACCAGTGAGAGACCGACAAGCGCAGCCAGCAAAACCAGTGAGAGACCGGCAACGCAGCCAGCAAAACCAGTGAGAGACCGACAACGCAGCCAGCAAAACCAGTGAGAGACCGGCAACGCAGCCAGCAAAACCAGTGAGAGACCGGCAACACAGCCATAAACCCCCACCCCCAAAATAACGCACCCACTAAACCAGAAACCAAATAACACAAATTCAGTTCTTTCTGGTTTGTTTTAGAAATGTAACTGGAGTTTTTTTCCTTTCAGAAGATTGTGTGGATACAATCTTGTGAGAGAAGAGTTTGGGGATTATGTCCCATTATGATTTGCTACATAATGAGCAGTGAGCTTGTTGGAATAACACCCCCTGCTCTGCACTGGAACCGCTGGTCTGTCTGAATTCATGTCTCACCTCCACAGCGGAGGAGAACTGCAGCTCATACAGGACGAAGGACACCAGGTCTCCACTGCTCACATCCCCCGAGGTCACCAGCATCCCTCCATAGTACAGGATAGAGACCTTCAGAGCCAGGCTGGAGAGCTGAAACAAGGACACAGCGCTGAATACAGACACTATACAGACTGATACAGCATAGAGACCAGAGCCAGACTGGAGAGCTGAAACAAGGACACAGCACTGAATACAGACACTATACAGACTGATACAGCATAGAGACCAGGGCCAGGCTGGAGAGCTGAAACAAGGACACAGCGCTGAATAGTGTTAGATATGGGGCTGGATCCCTGTGTTAGAGATGGAGCTGGATCTCTGTGTTAGAGATCGGCTGGATCTCTGTGTTAGGGATGGGGCTGGATCTCTGTGTTAGAGATGGGGCTGGATCTCTGTGTTAGGGATGGGGATGGGTCTCTGTGCTAGAGATGGGGCTGGCACTCTGTTAGAGATGGGGCTGGATCTCTGTGTTAGGGATGGGGCTGGGTCTCTGTGTTAGAGATGGGGCTGGGTCTCTATGTTAGAGATGGGGCTGGGTCTCTGTGTTAGAGATGGGGCTGGGTCTCTGTGTTAGAGATGGGGCTGGATCTCTGTGTTAGAGATGGGGCTGGGTCTCTGTGTTAGAGATGGGGCTGGCTCTCTATGTTAGAGATGGGGCTGGGTTATAGTGTTAGAGATGGGCTGGGTCTCTGTGTTAGGGATGGGGCTGGGTCTCTGTGTTAGAGATGGGGCTGGCTCTCTATGTTAGAGATGGGGCTGGGTTATAGTGTTAGAGATGGGGCTGGGTCTCTGTGTTAGAGATGGGGCTGGGTTATAGTGTTAGAGATGGGGCTGGGTTATAGTGTTAGAGATGGGGCTGGGTCTCTGTGTTAGAGATGGGGCTGGGTCTCTGTGTTAGAGATGGGGCTGGGTTATAGTGTTAGGGATGGGGCTGGGTCTCTGTGTTAAAGATGGGGCTGGGTCTCTGTGTTAGAGATGGGGCTGGGTCTCTGTGTTAGAGATGGGGCTGGGTTATAGTGTTAGAGATGGGGCTGGGTTATAGTGTTAGAGATGGGGCTGGGTCTCTGTGTTAGAGATGGGCCTGGGCCTCTGTGTTAGAGATGGGCCTGGGTCTCTGTGTTAGGGATGGGGCTGGGTCTCTGTGTTAGGGATGGGGCTGGGTTATAGTGTTAGAGATGGGGCTGGGTCTCTGTGTTAGAGATGGGGCTGGGTCTCTGTGTTAGAGATGGGGCTGGGTCTCTGTGTTAGAGATGGGGCTGGGTTACAGTGTTAGAGATGGGGCTGGGTTATAGTGTTAGAGATGGGGCTGGGTCTCTGTGTTAGAGATGGGCCTGGGTCTCTGTGTTAGAGATGGGGCTGGGTCTCTGTGTTAGGGATGGGGCTGGGTCTCTGTGTTAGAGATGGGGCTGGGTCTGTGTTAGAGATGAGGCTGGGTCTCTGTGTTAGGGATGGGGCTGGGTCTCTGTGTTAGAGATGGGGCTGGGTTATAGTGTTAGGGATGGGGCTGGGTCTCTGTGTTAAAGATGGGGCTGGGTCTCTGTGTTAGAGATGGGGCTGGGTCTCTGTGTTAGAGATGGGGCTGGGTTATAGTGTTAGAGATGGGGCTGGGTTATAGTGTTAGAGATGGGGCTGGGTCTCTGTGTTAGAGATGGGGCTGGATCTCTGTGTTAGAGATGGGCTGGGCCTCTGTGTTAGAGATGGGGCTGGATCTCTGTGTTAGAGATGGGGCTGAGTCTCTGTGTTAGGGATGGGGCTGGGTTATAGTGTTAGAGATGGGGCTGGGTTATAGTGTTAGAGATGGGGCTGGGTTATAGTGTTAGAGATGGGGCTGGGTCTCTGTGTTAGAGATGGGGCTGGATCTCTGTGTTAGGGATGGGGCTGGGTCTCTGTGTTAGAGATGGGGCTGGATCTCTGTGTTAGAGATGGGGCTGGTTCTCTGTGTAGGAGATGGGGCTGGGTTATAGTGTTAGAGATGGGGCTGGGTTATAGTGTTAGAGATGGGCTGGGTCTCTGTGTTAGAGATGGGGCTGGGTCTCTGTGTTAGAGATGGGCTCTGTGTGGCAGACAGGTTGACTGTGTTCTTGTTCACGCTCTCTCTGTCACGTACACTGTTTGTCCAGGAGGAGGCAGCGTAGGCAGCAGCCTCGATCTTGTTGAGCCGGTACGTCTCCTCCAGTTTGTCTCGGTATCGCTGCGCCTCGCCCTCCTCGTTAGCAAAGCTGCGCACTGTCTTCATCGACGAGAACGTCTCCATAGCAACGGCGTTTGCCTTTGCCAGAGACTCCTGCACTCTCACTGACAGTTTCTAGGAGAAGAAACATAATGAAATGGAGTTGCAGGTGGGATTCCTGTAGGGTTACTCTCAATCCACATTCAGCTGGGCACGGTGCGGAGCAGGCTGTGACTTCAAGGATAGCTAAGAACTTATCTGCACTGGATGACTTTACCTGCTAGATCTCCTGATGAGGGCAGTTCTGTATAGTTTTACTGGTATAATAAAGACACTGTATAGTTTTACTGGTATAATAAGGACTCTGTATAGTTTTACTGGTATAATAAGGACTCTATAGTTTTACTGGTATAATAAGGACTCTGTAGTTTTACTGGTATAATAAGGACTCTGTATAGTTTTACTGGTACAATAAGGTCAGTTCTGTATAGTTTTACTGGTATAATAAGGACTCTGTATAGTTTTACTGGTATAATAAGGACTCTGTAAAGCTTTACTGGTATAATAAGGACTCTGTATAGTTTTACTGGTATAATAAGGACTCTGTATAGTTTTACCTGGTAGAATTTCCCGGTCAGCTCTGGAATGACCCAGATGATGGGCAGGCCGATGGCAGTGAAGAGGGAGAGTTTCCAGGACAGTCTGAGCATGAAGCCGAACAGACACAGCACCCTCATGAAATACCACATGAGCAGGCTGAGCTTCTCACTCAGAGACTCGCTCATCGTGTTCGTGTCCGTCGTGATGCGGGACGTGATGTCACCTGGGGAACGGACGAGGCAGCACACTGAGTCACGAGGGCACTGCGACACTGTGAGGAAGCTAAGCAGCGCTGTGTGCAGGACACTGTGTGCATTACACTGCGTGCAGTACACTGCGTGCATTACACTGTGTGCAGTACACTGTGTGCATTACACTGTGTGCAGTACACTGCGTGCAGTACACTGTGTGCAGTACACTGTGTGCATTACACTGTGTGCAGTACACTGCGTGCATTACACTGAGTGCATTACACTGCGTGCAGTACACTGTGTGCAGTACACTGTGTGCAGTACACTATGTATTACACTGTGTGCAGTACGCTATGTATTACACTGAGTGCATTACACTATATATTTTGCTGTGTGCATTACACTATATATTACACTGCGTGCATTACACTATATATTACACTGTGTACATTACACTATATATTACACTGTGTGTATTACACTATATATTACACTGTGTGCATTACACTATATATTACACTGTGTGCATTACACTATATATTACACTGCGTGCATTACACTATATATTACACTGCGTGCATTACACTATATATTACACTGTGTGCATTACACTATATTATTACACACTATATATTACACTATATATACACTATATATTACTGTGTGCGTTACACTATATATTACACTGTGTGCGTTACACTATATATTACACTGTGTCGTTACTATATATTACACTGTATGCGTTACACTATATATTACACTGTGTTACACTATATATTACACTGTATATTATATATTACACGTTACACTATATATTACACTGTGTGCATTACACTATATATTACACTGTGTGCGTTGCACTATATATTACACTGTGTATTACACTATATATTACACTGTGTGCATTACACTATATATTACACTGTGTGCGTTACACTATATATTACACTGTGTGCATTACACTATATATTACAGTGTGTGCATTACACTATATATTACACTATTACAGTTGCATTACACTATATATTACACTGTGTGCATTACACTATATATTACACTGTGTGCATTACACTATATATTACAGTGTGTGCATTACACTATATATTACACTGGTGCATTACACTATATATTACACTATATTACACTATATATTACACTGCGTGTATTACACTATATATTACACTGTGTACATTACACTATATATTACACTGTGTGCATTACACTATATATTACACTGTGTGCATTACACTATATATTACACTGTGTGCATTACACTATATATTACACTGTGTAAGTATTACACTATATATTACACTGTGTGCGTTACACTATATATTACACTGCACATTACATTATATATATTACACTGTGTGCGTTACACTATATATTACACTGTGTGCATTACACTATATATTACACTGCGTGCATTACACTATATATTACACTGTGTGCGTTACACTATATATTACACTGTGTGCATTACACTATATATTACACTGTGTGCATTACACTATATATTACACTGTGTGCGTTACACTATATATTACACTGTGTGCATTACACTATATATTACACTGTGCATTACACTATATATTACACTGTGTGCGTTACACTATATATTACACTGTGTGCATTACACTATATATTACACTGTGTGCATTACACTATATATTACACTGCGTGTATTACACTATATATTACACTGCGTGCATTACACTATATATTACACTGTGTGCGTTACACTATATATTACACTGTGTGCATTACACTATATATTACACTGCATTACACTATATATTACACTGTGTGCGTTACACTATATATTACACTGTGTGCATTACACTATATATTACACTGTGTGCATTACACTATATATTACACTGTGTGCGTTACACTATATATTACACTGTGTGCGTTACACTATATATTACACTGTGTACATTACACTATATATTACACTGCGTGCATTACACTATATATTACACTGTGTGCGTTACACTATATATTACACTGCGTACATTACACTATATATTACACTGTGTACATTACACTATATATTACACTGTGTGTATTACACTATATATTACACTGTGTGCGTTACACTATATATTACACAGTGTGTTACACTATATATTACATGTGTAATGCGTTACACTATATATTACACTGTGTACATTACACTATATATTACACTGCGTGCATTACACTATATATTACACTGTGTGCATTACACTATATATTACACTGTGTGCATTACACTATATATTACACTGCGTGCATTACACTATATATTACACCAATAGATTACACTATATATTACACTGCGTGCATTACACTATATATTACACTGTACATTACACTATATATTACACTGTGTGTATTACACTATATATTACACTGTGTGCGTTACACTATATATTACACAGTGTGTGTTACACTATATATTACACTGTGTGCGTTACACTATATATTACACTGTGTACATTACACTATATATTACACTGCGTGCATTACACTATATATTACACTGTGTGCATTACACTATATATTACACTGTGTGCATTACACTATATATTACACTGCGTGCATTACACTATATATTACACTGTGTGCGTTACACTATATATTACACTGCGTGCATTACACTATATATTACACTGTGTACATTACACTATATATTACACTGTGTGTATTACACTATATATTACACTGTGTGCGTTACACTATATATTACACAGTGTGTGTTACACTATATATTACACTGCGTGCATTACACTATATATTACACTGTGTGCATTACACTATATATTACACTGTGTGCATTACACTATATATTACACTGCGTGCATTACACTATATATTACACTGTGTGCGTTACACTATATATTACACTGCGTGTATTACACTATATATTACACTGTGTGCGTTACACTATATATTACACAGTGTGTGTTACACTATATATTACACTGTGTGCGTTACACTATATATTACACTGTGTGTATTACACTATATATTACACTGTGTGCATTACACTATATATTACACTGTGTACATTACACTATATATTACACTGTGTGTATTACACTATATATTACACTGTGTGCATTACACTATATATTACACTGCGTGCATTACACTATATATTACACTGTGTGCATTACACTATATATTACACTGCGTGCATTACACTATATATTACACTGTGTGCATTACACTATATATTACAATGCGTGCATTACACTATATATTACACTGTGTGCATTACACTATATATTACAGTGTGTGCATTACACTATATATTACACTGTGTGCATTACACTATATATTACACTGTGTGCGTTACACTATATATTACACTGTGTGCATTACACTATATATTACAATGCGTGCATTACACTATATATTACACTGCGTGCATTACACTATATATTACACTGTGTGCGTTACACTATATATTACACTGTGTACATTACACTATATATTACACTGTGTGCGTTACACTATATATTACACTGTGTGTATTACACTATATATTACACTGTGTGTATTACACTATATATTACACTGTGTGCATTACACTATATATTACACTGTGTGCATTACACTATATATTACACTGTGTGCATTACACTATATATTACACTGTGTGCGTTACACTATATATTACACTGTGTGCATTACACTATATATTACACTGTGTGCATTACACTATATATTACACTGTGTACATTACACTATATATTACAATGCGTGCATTACACTATATATTACACTGTGTGCATTACTATATATTACACTGTGTGCATTACACTATATATTACACTGTGTGCATTACACTATATATTACACTGTGCGTTACACTATATATTACACAGTGTGTGTTACACTATATATTACACTGTGTAATTATTACTATATATTACACTGTGTGCATTACACTATATATTACACTGTGTGCATTACACTATATATTACACTGTGTGTATTACACTATATATTACACTGTGTACATTACACTATATATTACACTGTGTGCATTACACTATATATTACACTGTGTGTATTACACTATATATTACACTGTGTGCGTTACACTATATATTACACTGTGTGCGTTACACTATATATTACACTGTGTGTATTACACTATATATTACACTGTGTGTATTACACTATATATTACACTGTGTGCATTACACTATATATTACACTGTGTGTATTACACTATATATTACACTGTGTGCGTTACACTATATATTACACTGTGTGTATTACACTATATATTACACTGTGTACATTACACTATATATTACACTGTGTGCATTACACTATATATTACACTGTGTGCATTACACTATATATTACACTGCGTGCATTACACTATATATTACACTGCGTGCATTACACTATATATTACACTGTGTACATTCCACTCACCGGTTTGCGCCGTGTCGAAGAAGGCAATGTCCTGCCGCAGCACTGACCTGAAGACCCGGCTCTGGATTCTCATGTGAATCCGGCTCATTGTGATGTTGTAGATGAGGTCACATACAAACTCTGACACAGTACTGCAGGGAGAACAAGCAAACAAACTGATACAGCAAGAGCACAGAGACAGCACTGCAGGGAGAACAGTACTGTACTGACACAGCAAGAGCACAGAGACAGCACTGCAGGGAGAACAGTACTGTACTGATACAGCAAGAGCACAGAGACAGCACTGCGGGGAGAACAGTACTGTACTGATACAGCAAGAGCACAGAGACAGCACTGCAGGGAGAACAGTACTGTACTGATACAGCAAGAGCACAGAGACAGCACTGCGGGGAGAACAGTACTGTACTGATACAGCAAGAGCACAGAGACAGCACTGCAGGGAGAACAGTACTGTACTGATACAGCAAGAGCACAGAGACAGCACTGCGGGGAGAACAGTACTGTACTGATACAGCAAGAGCACAGAGACAGCACTGCGAGGAGAACAGTACTGTACTGACACAGCAAGAGCACAGAGACAGCACTGCAGAGAGAACAGTACTGTACTGATACAGCAAGAGCACAGAGACAGCACTGCAGGGAGAACAGTACTGTACTGATACAGCAAGAGCACAGAGACAGCACTGCAGGGAGAACAGTACTGTACTGATACAGCAAGAGCACAGAGACAGCACTGCGGGGAGAACAGTACTGTACTGATACAGCAAACACAGAGACAGCACTGCGGGGGGAGCAGTACTGTACTGATACAGCAAGAGCACAGAGACAGCACTGCAGGGAGAACAGTACTGTACTGATACAGCAAGAGCACAGAGACAGCACTGCAGGGAGAACAAGCAAACCCGTGTCTCAACGCAGTGTCATTGCAAAACATGTTGGAGCTACCTGCAATGTGATGTCACAAAGTAGTTACATTGTAATAATAGAACTCTAGGTAATTAAAATGTTATTACAAACTTACAAGAATTCTGCATTATAACTGCACAATCACTAGAGTAACGACTGTGTTATTCAGTGTAATCACAGCTCTGTGCAATGTTATAAAGTGTTCTGATCCAATAGAAATGTTCTCTATAGAGACCTCACCTCCCGATGGTGATGAGGGCCATGGCAGTGATGGCGTTATTGAACGCTTCTGGCTCCTCCTCGTTCATGATCCAGTCTGTCATCCTCCCTGTGTAGTAGGGAATGGCCATCTCACCTGCAGAGAAACAGCAAGGCTGAGCGACTCACAGGCAGCCTCTAACACACACACCACACCTGCAGAGAAACAGCAAGGCTGAGAGACTCACAGGCAGCCTCTGACACACACACACCACACCTGCAGAGAAACAGCAAAGCTAAGCGACTCACAGGCAGCCTCTAACACACACACACCACACCTGCAGAGAAACAGCAAGGCTGAGCGACTCACAGGGAGCCTCTGGTCCCGGCACTGCATATAGTGTTTAACACAATATTAACACGTGCGGGGCTGCGAGACTCACTCTTACCCAGAGATGACACCACCAGGAAGAACCCCACCGCTGCGAAGTGCCTGGCGTCGGGGCTCATCTGCTCCGCCAGCCTCCTGAGCGACGCCCGGATTTCTCTTCTGGGACCCGGTTCGACGGGAGGGCGCCACAGCGCTGCCACAGCACAGCCGCCGCGACGGTCCTCCATACCCCAGCCAGGGCGCCGGGACAGTGCCAGCCCCACAGCAGTTTCCCGCGCCCGCCATGCACTCACAGCCTGCAGCGTGGAAGCAGGGCAGGAGCAGGCTCAGGAGCAGCACACTCTGCAGCGCCTCTGCTCAGCAGCCAGGCTGGCACTGGGGCGCCTGCGGACGGTGTGACAGAAGACCAGGCTCAGCACGGCGGCTCGCAGCAGACCTGGCCACCCACAGGCTCCACAGAGGAGCTGCAGCCCGCACTGGAACCGGGTCAGCCCGAGCCGCAGGGCGTGAGTGACGGGGCCACGCCCAGCACCGGAGACATTTAGCTGCCAGCGGCTTCATGGTGAGGGCTGGGGAGGAGAGGGGGTTAATACAGCTGAAATCAGACATGAGAAATCAACACATCACAGGCAGGGACTGCTCGGAATCCCAGCACCACTCTCAGCTGGTTCATCCTACAGTCCTGCAACCACCAGGGCTGGAGCTGAGGAGGATTCAACTGGCAACGTCCCCGGGATCAGCACACAGTCACACAGTGGAGCCAGGATTCACTGTACTCTATTATTACAATAATACACACAGTGGAGCCAGGATTCACTGTACTCTATTATTACAATAATACACACAGTGGAGCCAGGATTCACTGTACTCTATTATTACAATAATACACACAGTGGAGCCAGGTTTCACTGTACTCTATTATTACAATAATACACACAGTGGAGCCAGGATTCACTGTACTCTATTATTACAATAATACACACAGTGGAGCCAGGTTTCACTGTACTCTATTATTACAATAATACACACAGTGGAGCCAGGATTCACTGTACTCTATTATTACAATAATACACACAGTGGAGCCAGGATTCACTGTACTCTATTATTACAATAATACACACAGTGGAGCCAGGATTCACTGTACTCTATTATTACAATAATACACACAGTCAATTAACCCATTCAGTGCTAAATTCATTTTTCTTTGACAAAATCAGAACACGCACTGTATTTATGTCATGTGATACACACTAAATCAGTATGCCAGCATTCTGCTAGTTTCCAGTCTGTTACATGTGTAGAATGACAGGCATGTTCACAATGTGTATTCCCAGCGTCCTGTTTTGAGGACAGTCCAGTTAGACGTGCTCCTGTAATCAGAGCAGTGAAATCTCACACCGGCTGTGAAGCATCTGAAGGGCTGTATCTGCAGAATTAACAGCTGAATTTAGACTGGACCTTTGCGGTTAACACAATTAGAGTAAGTTATGATAACAACATAGCTAAAGAGGACATTAAAATAACAGGGAGATGATCTGCTGTGCAATGGGGCTCTCATTATTACTGAGCTCACAGAATGCATGTGAAACCTGGACTGGATCACACTGCTCTGCAATGGGGCTCTCATTATTACTGAGCTCACAGAATGCATGTGAAACCTGGACTGGATCACACTGCTCTGCAATGGGGCTCTCATTATTACTGAGCTCACAGAATGCATGTGAAACCTGGACTGGATCACACTGCTCTGCAATGAGGCTCTCATTATTACTGAGCTCACAGAATGCATGTGAAACCTGGACTGGATCACACTGCTGTGCAATGGGGCTCTCATTAGTACTGAGCTCACAGAATGCATGTGAAACCTGGACTGGATCACACTGCTCTGCAATGGGGCTCTCATTATTACTGAGCTCACAGAATGCATGTGAAACCTGGACTGGATCACACTGCTCTGCAATGGGGCTCTCATTATTACTGAGCTCACAGAATGCATGTGAAACCTGGACTGGATCACACTGCTCTGCAATGGGGCTCTCATTATTACTGAGGTCACAGAATGCATGTGAAACCTGGACTGGATCACACTGCTCTGCAATGGGGCTCTCATTATTACTGAGCTCACAGAATGCATGTGAAACCTGGACTGGATCACACTGCTCTGCAATGGGGCTCTCATTATTACTGAGCTCACAGAATGCATGTGAAACCTGGACTGGATCACACTGCTCTGCAATGGGGCTCTCATTATTACTGAGCTCACAGAATGCATGAAACCTGGACTGGATCACACTGCTCTGCAATGGGGCTCTCATTATTACTGAGGTCACAGAATGCATGTGAAACCTGGACTGGATCACACTGCTCTGCAATGGGGCTCTCATTATTACTGAGCTCACAGAATGCATGTGAAACCTGGACTGGATCACACTGCTCTGCAATGGGGCTCTCATTATTACTGAGCTCACAGAATGCATGTGAAACCTGGACTGGATCACACTGCTCTGCAATGGGGCTCTCATTATTACTGAGCTCACAGAATGCATGTGAAACCTGGGCTGGATCACACTGCTCTGCAATGGGGCTCTCATTATTACTGAGCTCACAGAATGCATGTGAAACCTGGACTGGATCACACTGCTCTGCAATGGGGCTCTCATTATTACTGAGCTCACAGAATGCATGTGAAACCTGGACTGGATCACACTGCTCTGCAATGGGGCTCTCATTATTACTGAGGTCACAGAATGCATGTGAAACCTGGGCTGGATCACACTGCTCTGCAATGAGGCTCTCATTATTACTGAGCTCACAGAATGCATGTGAAACCTGGACTGGATCACACTGCTCTGCAATGGGGCTCTCATTATTACTGAGCTCACAGAATGCATGTGAAACCTGGGCTGGATCACACTGCTCTGCAATGGGGCTCTCATTATTACTGAGCTCACAGAATGCATGTGAAACCTGGGCTGGATCACACTGCTCTGCAATGGGGCTCTCATTATTACTGAGCTCACAGAATGCATGTGAAACCTGGACTGGATCACACTGCTCTGCAATGGGGCTCTCATTATTACTGAGCTCACAGAATGCATGTGAAACCTGGGCTGGATCACACTGCTCTGCAATGGGGCTCTCATTATTACTGAGCTCACAGAATGCATGTGAAACCTGGACTGGATCACACTGCTCTGCAATGGGGCTCTCATTATTACTGAGCTCACAGAATGCATGTGAAACCTGGACTGGATCACACTGCTCTGCAATGGGGCTCTCATTATTACTGAGCTCACAGAATGCATGTGAAACCTGGACTGGATCACACTGCTCTGCAATGGGGCTCTCATTATTACTGAGCTCACAGAATGCATGTGAAACCTGGACTGGATCACACTGCTCTGCAATGGGGCTCTCATTATTACTGAGCTCACAGAATGCATGTGAAACCTGGACTGGATCACACTGCTCTGCAATGGGGCTCTCATTATTACTGAGCTCACAGAATGCATGTGAAACCTGGACTGGATCACACTGCTCTGCAATGGGGCTCTCATTATTACTGAGCTCACAGAATGCATGTGAAACCTGGGCTGGATCACACTGCTCTGCAATGGGGCTCTCATTATTACTGAGCTCACAGAATGCATGTGAAACCTGGACTGGATCACACTGCTCTGCAATGGGGCTCTCATTATTACTGAGCTCACAGAATGCATGTGAAACCTGGACTGGATCACACTGCTCTGCAATGGGGCTCATTATTACTGAGCTCACAGAATGCATGTGAAACCTGGACTGGATCACACTGCTCTGCAATGGGGCTCTCATTATTACTGAGCTCACAGAATGCATGTGAAACCTGGACTGGATCACACTGCTCTGCAATGGGGCTCTCATTATTACTGAGCTCACAGAATGCATGTGAAACCTGGACTGGATCACACTGCTCTGCAATGGGAGCCTGGGCTGCTCTAAAAGTATTTTTTTAAACATCCATTTAAATTCGTCAGTAAACAATGAATTACATTTTTTTTTTTACAACAACCGGGCAAGTACAGCTGTCAACACCAAGCACTGCTACCGCCGTCCTGTACAACCTGCATTGAACTCACAGGAGACAGCTAACTTTACATGGACATCATTATAATCACACACACACACACACACACACACACACACACACACACACACACACACACACACACACACACACACACACACACACATTCACAGGCGCGGTGGCATATTGAAAAAAATGTAATAATAACCTAAAACAGTAGATTTCTGCTGCGTCTTTTTTCAAGTCAATGTTAGTTTCACTTACGTGTCCCTCTGTACTGCCGCGTCGTGTTTGCACGACACACAGTTGTTAATTACAAAGTGAAATAGACCTGCATACGGTACATCAGATACTAGAGTTTAATACTATTGATAGAAATAATAACAATAAAATAACTAACACGGGGATAGTTTTAGAGCGTCTCAAGGGCACTTCTTTATTCTTACCTTGTTACTGTAAGATCTAGGTTTGCCGGAAGAGCTTCTTATTGAAATGTGCTCGTAAGCAAATCACCCAAAATAACTAAAATGATGTAGTTAAAGACCAAAACCTGTACAATGTAGACTCGAGGTTCACGGACTGCAAGAAGCGTTGCTTTAGTTTCTCTCTCTTTCTGCCTCGTCTCTGCCGGTTTTATCAGAAGGGTTATGAAACCGAAAGTGTTACAGATACAGAGGACCGCCCTTCTGTTTCCAGCAACAGATACATAACAATGTATGCACGGCTTACACTGAGGGAAGCTGCTTACACCGCTCTGTGTAAAAGATATACTACAGTATATACAATAAATAGATACTGTAATTAAACTGAACCCATAGAAGCTGACAGGAGAGCACGGGTAACACAGCGACACCTTGCGGTTAATCAGCGAGTCCTGGCATTACAGCACATTAATGACCAAAAGTACATGTTGCTTATTTTTATTCCTCAGAACCTGTGTGTCTACCCCTGTTCACAACACTACCGGGCTACATATTAAATATGTATTATTTGTTTACTAGACTGAAAGCGCCTCTCTCTCTTGGCAAGGGGAATTCGCGTTTTAATTCAGCCAGCAACCGAAAGTAAAAGTCAACCTGAGCGAACTCACGACGCGGAAGGATATCATTTAGCAGCGCATGTATTTCCGGTTCTATGCTCAGAAAGCAGCAGGTTCGTGATTTGTTTTATTAAGCGGTTGTATCTGGGTTCAGTACTATTTAACGTGGACGCAGCTGCTCCCGTCACTTCAGACGCGTGTGTATTGCTTGATATACATTTATAGACGCGTGTGTATTGCTTGATATACATGTTCAGACGCGTGTGTATTGCTTGATATACATTTATAGACGCGTGTGTATTGCTTGATGCATTTATAGCTACAGACGCGTGTGTATTGTTTGATATACATTTATAGACGCGTGTATTGTTTGATATACATTTTCAGACGCGTGTGTATTGCTTGGTATACATTTTTATAGACGCGTGTGTATTGCTTGATATACATTTATAGACGCGTGTGTATTGCTTGATGCATGTATAGCTGCAGACGCGTGTGTATTGCTTGATATACATTTATAGACGCGTGTGTATTGCTTGATATACATTTTCAGACGCGTGTGTATTGCTTGGTATACATTTATAGACGCGTGTGTATTGCTTGATATACATTTATAGACGCGTGTGTATTGCTTGATATACATTTATAGACGCGTGTGTATTGCTTGATATACATTTATAGACGCGTGTGCATTGCTTGATATACATTTATAGACGCGTGTGTATTGCTTGATATACATTTTCAGACGCGTGTGTATTGCTTGATATACATTTTCAGACGCGTGTGTATTGCTTGATATACATTTTCAGACGCGTGTGTATTGCTTGGTATACATTTATAGACGCGTGTGTATTGCTTGATATACATTTATAGACGCGTGTGTATTGCTTGATGCATGTATAGCTGCAGACGCGTGTGTATTGCTTGATATACATTTATAGACGCGTGTGTATTGCTTGGTATACATTTATAGACGCGTGTGTATTGCTTGATATACATTTATAGACGCGTGTGCATTGCTTGATATACATTTTCAGACGCGTGTGTATTGCTTGGTATACATTTATAGACGCGTGTGTATTGCTTGATATACATTTATAGACGCGTGTGCATTGCTTGATATACATTTATAGACGCGTGTGTATTGCTTGATATACATTTATAGACGCGTGTGCATTGCTTGATATACATTTATAGACGCGTGTGTATTGCTTGATATACATTTTCAGACGCGTGTGTATTGCTTGATATACATGTTCAGACGCTGCGGTGTATTGCTTGATATACATTTTCAGGAGCGTGTGTATTGCTTGATATACATTTTCAGACGCAGCGGTGTATTGTTTGATATACATTTTCAGACGCGTGTGTATTGCTTGATATATACATGTTCAGACGCTGTGTATTGTTTGATATACATTTAAAACGGCGTGTATTGCTTGATATACATTTTCAGACGTGTGTATTGCTTGATATACATTTTCAGACGCGTGTATTGCTTTGATATACATTTTCAGACGCGCGTGTATTGCTTGATATACATTTTCAGACGCGCGTGTATTGCTTGATATACATTTTCAGACGCGTGTGTATTGCTTGATATACATGTTCAGGCGCGTGTGTATTGCTTGGTGCGTGTCTAGCAGGCGCATGTGTTGCCGCTGGTGACGCTTTGCCCGGCCGTTGCTGGTGTTCAGTAGTTTGCGCATACATTCCCGGCCTCTTTCTTGGCAGGTGTATTAAACTCCACACGCTTTGTACAGCAAGTAATATATTTGTTTAGGATAGCAGACAACAAACAAAAAACAGATCCACATTTTTCTTGGACCAGTTTAACCAGTACGAGCAGCTGAAAACCAGCTGCACCCACCCAGCACCAGTCACTGCTGGATGTTCTTCAGGGTTTGTGTGTCCCTGGAAATCCGAGACTCCAGGAGCCTGTGTGTCCCTGGAAATCCGAGACTCCAGGAGTCTGTGTGTCCCTGAAACCGAGACTCCAGGAGTCTGTGTGTCCCTGAAACCGAGACTCCAGGAGTCTGTGTGTCCCTGAAATCAGAGACCCAGGAGGTCTGCGTGTCCCTGGAAATCCGAGACTCCAGGAGTCTGCGTGTCCCTGGAAATCCGAGACTCCAGGAGTCTGGGTGTCCCTGGAAATCGGAGACTCCAGGAGTCTGTGTGTCCCTGAACCGAGACTCCAGGAGTCTGTGTGTCCATGGAAATCCAGACCCAGGAGTCTGTGTGTCCCTGGAAATCCGAGGCTCCAGGAGTCTGTGTGTCCCTGGAAATCCGAGACTCCAGGAGTCTGTGTGTCCCTGGAAATCCGAGACTCCAGGAGTCTGTGTGTGTCCCTGAAACCTGAGGCTCCAGGAGTCTGTGTGTCCCTGGAAACCGAGGCTCCAGGAGTCTGTGTGTCCCTAAAAACCGAGACTCCAGGAGTCTGTGTGTCCCTAAAACCGAGACTCCAGGAGTCTGTCTGTCCCTGAAACCGAGACTCCAGGAGTCTGTGTGTCCCTGGAAATCGAGGCTCCAGGAGTCTGTGTGTCCCTGAAATCCGAGACTCCAGCAGTCTGTGTGTCCCTGGAAATCAGAGACTCCAGGAGTCTGTGTGTCCCTGGAAATCCAAGACTCCAGCAGTCTGTGTGTCCTGAAATCCCAGACTTCTGTCTCAAAAACTGCAGCCCTGAGTTTAAGAGACTTCATGCTGGTCAAGAGCGGCTGGGTCAAGAAAAAAGAGAAGAAAAAGCAGAATTGTATTTGCGGTACCTGTACTCAAAACCGCGACCCCTATTAATCTAACTCCTGTATCCCAGTACCCAGTAAGAAGCCATTCCACTGGTTCCAGTTCCCAGCACTGGCAGCAGATGCTGGAATGCTGAGCAGCTCAGTTTGTTAATTGTGTAAAATATTCAAACAAGTAACTCTCCTGCTGCAGCCTTGTTTGAGTTTCTTATTATTACCAGCACAGGCTGCCATTTAGAAACCCCACAGAAACACTGCTGCCAGGAGCTCCACACCTCCACACCTCCACACCATCAGAGCTCAGGAGGTAGAAATGCTTATTTTTTT
>JAHFZB010000671.1:0-14674 GCA_036884735.1 Huso huso
AGCTACCCGTCCATTTCAATAGAATACCTACCCATTGATCATGGCGCTTTGCATAATGAACTTAGAATTATAAATGTAGTATTGTAATATGAGATGCCTCTATTTTGATGTCACTCACTGAAATACTTAAAGAATCTTTTCATAACGGGACAAGTAGCCGTTGTAATCTGTAGCTGTAGTCAAAATAAAAAAAAAAAACTTTAGGGAGATCTGCAGTCTATATGGTGTGGCATTGGCAGAAATGAATAATACTTTAGACCTACTGCATAATTTTTCAATACTCAATTCACTGGAGACAGAAACCTGGCATGGGTGGTGGGCTCCTTACATTTTGGTACTCTGCAATTAGTTGCATCCTGTTTGAAAGCTATGAAAGAAAAAGAAGTGCCACATTAGCACTGTTTATGAAGTGGAATTGTATGTTGGGAAAATGTATAGTAAAATAAATCTCCTTATTAGAAAGTAAGATTGGTCCACTTCCTTGCTATAATGCAAAATCCTTTAACCCTTGTTTGACCTTTGTTTCTGAAACTATGTAGGTAACCCTTTGGCCATTCTTCTCTTGAAAGAGCTGTTAAATGCCCTCATTAATGAGTGGCCAAGATGTCACATGTGATGAAGAATGTCATTTAGTAAGAGAGGCAAAAGGAATTTGAATTAGGACCAATATACAGTGCCCTTGGCTGTGAGGCATTCATATTTCATTTTGAAGCTTTTTCTTTATACCAGATGTTTAAGACTAGGGTAGGGAGTGATTTACTTATTAGATTCTGTGACTGTAATTTGAAGCAATTATCTCCAACGAGATTGTGCTTTGTTCATGTACCAATTAGCTGAACCTTGGTCGAGGGGGGGGGGGGGGAAATAAAAATAGAAACGGCCCATAGAAGGGATCTTTGATACAATATGTGCCCAGAACTGAATAAATCTCTCCCTCACAAGTATCAAAATCGGTACCCAGGTCTCAGATCTTTTTGTACGTTGTGCACCCTGTTTATACAAACCAAAACTAAGTACTCAATCTTAAACCATTAATGAGAACACTCCTCTCTATATTAAGGCTGCTATTTTTACATTTTCTTTTTGTAAAGGTGCATATAACCTGCGGTAAACTCAACTGCACCATTTAAACGATGTCTGGGGCCATGTAAAAAAAAAAAAATACTGGTATAATAAATGAATATCAGAAAAAACAATACCTTTCAATTGGTCATTTAAGATCATTTCACATTTACACATTACACACTTTTCTATTAAGGTAGAAAAGTAAACACATAAGAAAAATATATTTGCACACACATGTGCTTCTGTGTTGGGAGTACAGAGCATTCAAAAACCTCATGGCTAATTAACATAAAGCTCAATCTTAAAGAGTAACTGTATTCAAAAAAAATATGTCCCCACTTGTTGCTACAACTGTTTAAATAAGGTACCTCTAATTTTTTTGTTTTCATTGTTAACATCCTGACAACTTTTTTACACTTATAACTTTAAAGTCTGTTTCAAAGCTCTTTTATAAATGGCCACTCTAGTGCACTGGGGTTTGAGATCTGTCCTCTAAATCACTGCAGGAAGAGCGCTGGCTTTTCTGTTCCGTACCACATCATGGATCGTTATTGCTGTATAACCTGTTTGACAATGTGGTTAGTGATCCTAATTCACCATCAGTGCACTAGAACACACACACACACACATATATATATATATATATATATATATATATATATATATACAGACGTGCTCAAATTTGTTGGTACCCTTACAGCTCATTGAAATAATGCTTCATTCCTCCTGAAAAGTGATGAAATTAAAAGCTATTTTATCATGTATACTTGCATGCCTTTGGTATGTCATAGAATAAAGCAAAGAAGCTGTGAAAAGAGATGAATTATTGCTTATTCTACAAAGATATTCTAAAATGGCCTGGACACATTTGTTGGTACCCCTTAGAAAAGATAATAAATAGTTGGATTATAGTGATATTTCAAACTAATTAGTTTCTTTAATTAGTATCACACATGTCTCCAATCTTGTAATCAGTCATTCAGCCTATTTAAATGGAGAAAAGTAGTCACTGTGCTGTTTGGTATCATTGTGCACCACACTGAACATGGACCAGAGAAAGCAAAGGAGAGAGTTGTCTGAGGAGATCAGAAAGAAAATAATAGACAAGCATGGTGAAGGTAAAGGCTACAAGACCATCTCCAAGCAGCTTGATGTTCCTGTGACAACAGTTGCAAATATTATTAAGAAGTTTAAGGTCCATGGAACTGTAGCCAACCTCCTGGTAGCGGCCGCAAGAGGAAAATCGACCCCAGATTGAACAGAAGGATAGTGCGAATTGTAGAAAAAGAACCAAGGATAACTGCCAAAGAGATACAAGCTGAACTCCAAGGTGAAGGAATACGTCAGTTTCTGATCGCACCATCCGTCGCTTTTTTTTGAGCTAAAAGTGGGCTCCATGGAAGAAGACCCAGGAGGACACCACTTTTGAATGAAAAACATAAAAAAAGCCAGACTGGAATTTGCTAAAATGCATATTGACAAGCCACAATCCTTCTGGGAGAATGTCCTTTGGACAGATGAGTCAAAATTGGAGCTTTTGGCAAGTCACATCAGCTGTATGTTCACAGATGAAAAAATGAAGCTTTCAAAGAAAAGAACACCATACCTACAGTGAAACATGGAGGAGGCTCGGTTATGTTTTTGGGGCTGCTTTGCTGCACCTGGCACAGGGTGCCTTGAATCTGTGCAGGGCACAATGAAATCTCAAGACTATCAAGGCATTCTGGAGGAAAGCGTACTGCCCAGTGTCAGAAAGCTCTGTCTCAGTCGCAGGTCATGGGTCCTCCAACAGGATAATGACCCAAAACACACAGCTAAAAGCACCCAAGAATGGATAAGAACAAAACATTGGACTATTCTGAAGTGGTCTTCTATGAGTCCTGATCTGAATCCTATCGAACATCTATGGAAAGAGCTGAAACTTGCAGTCTGGAGAAGGCACCCATCAAACCTGAGACAGCTGGAGCAGTTTGCTCAAGAAAGTGGGCAAACTACCTGTTAACAGGTGCAGAAGTCTCATTGAGAGCTACAGAAAACGTTTGATTGCAGTGATTGCCTCTAAAGGTTGTGCAACAAAATATTAGGTTAGCGGTCCCATCATTTTTGTCCATGCCATTTTCATTTGTTTTATTATTTACAATATTATGTTGAATAAAAAAATCAAAAGCAAAGTCTGATTTCTATTAAATATGGAATAAACAATGATGGATGCCATTACTTTTGTCAGTTTCAAGTTATTTCAGAGAAAATTGTGCATTCTTCGTTTTTTTGTGGAGGGGTACCAACAAATTTGAGCGTCTGTATCGTCTGTATATATATATATATATATATATATATATATATATATATATATATATATATATATATAGTAATGACTTGGTAAGAATGGAAGTGTGAAACAGGCGTTCTTCAAAAGCAGCAATCACTTTTATTTTGCATTAAAGAACAGGCTACATACTTCTTAGCAAGACAGGTTACTTCTCCAACTCTCCACTCCTGTCTAGCATGCAAGCTGCCTCTTACAGCCCACAACCCGTACAACATTGCAGGTTAACCACGACCAATCAGTGGCCACTATCAGCCCCACTCCCCCTGGCTCCTGCAAGGTACATATAATGATCCTGCAAGGTTGCACCAATAATCCAATATAGGGGAACAGTGTCTGCAGCAGGGGTAAGCGTTCCTACGCATGGGAAGCACGGTCGCAGACCATGCAACTTTGCTCTGCAAAGCACTTCAAGCACAGACGCATGCAGAAAGTCCCAGTGACAGCCTTTTGTTACAATATATATTATTAGTGATTGTATTAGAGGCTCATATATCATCATTTGATCCTCGACTACCTTTTTTCTATATGGTCTCCTTTTTCCAAACATAGATGAAAAAATTATGATTTTAAAATGTTGACTGCATCAGGATACACAACATAAAAAGCTTGGCTGTTGAATAATTAACTGGAATGTCATTGAGTAAAACAGAAATATATTGGGAAAAGAAATACAGACGTTTCAGCAGTTTAATATTAGTTAATGTTTTTATTAACATTTATTATCAGTAAACTAAAGGGAGGTATTAACACTGTTGTAGAACAATCTTTTCTGAATTTGCTGTGGGACAAATTAATAAATGAAGTGTTTCTCCACTGCAGTGTCAGCAAATGTTATTACTGTATTTATATAAACCTTTATAGAAACAAAAGAAATATTTTCAGTAGAATAAGATTTTGTTCAACAAATCTAAAACAACACAATGATAATACCAGTATTTGATGTTTTTCAGTTCAAATACCTTACACAAAAGGATGCAAAAAATGCACACCATTTCATCAAAAAAAAACAAGTTCTGTTATATTATACAGCAGAGAAAATGCCTTGAAAAGGGCTCATCTCAGCCAGTTAAAGTATGTTCTGGGTTTCACAGTTTAACCTTGTGAGGAGAGTGACACTGGTAATATATAAGTGCTTGTGCCGTAATACTTTCCTAAAATAATAATTCACTTTGAGAGACTTGACTATAGTTCAGATTGCCATCACATTATAAAACAGCAATACAAAATGAGCGCCTAAATATTAGAAATGTTCTCGTTAATTCTCCCTATTGTGCAATAATATGTACATAAAAAAATCCAATCAAATATCATAATATACAAATACAGAATACAAATATGTTCTAAATGTTTTACATGTATGTGTTTAGTCTTTGACCAGGTAATCAACCTGGCAACACCTGAGAAAATAAAGGCAGCTTGTATTGGTTGCCAACAGGCTCTTATACAGTGATTCGAGTGAAAAAGACAACCCATTCTTCACAAAAATAATTTATTTTAACACATTTTTCCATTATTCTTATTTTTTTATTTTAGCTTTTCTCTTCACATTTTTTAGTAAACAAAAAAAGCACAAACAAAATTTCAACGTGTTTCGACAGAGTCTTAATCATGAGTAAACTTAATTTGATACAGAGGAACCCCCTTTTTTTTTTACACTCAATTCTCCACAGGCGATTAATCACCTTTACGTCACAAACCTTCAATTGACAATCAGAACAATCAAAAACAACTGAAATTAATAAGTAATTAGGTACAGAAATGACAACAAAAGGCAGAAGACCATACTTTTTATATTATTTTAAACACTCAATCTGTACGTCAACACAAAACTTTTCATACCACTAAATATTCTTTTACTAAGTTACTTTTTTCTTTTTACTCTGCAACTTGAATAATGAACAGAGGTATATACTGTATACATACAAACATACATTCTACAAAAAATACCCATATTTAAAGTCTTCATTAAGGCCATGTGGTGGAACAGAATTAAAAAAAATATCACAAAAGTTTCCCTTCTCAAGAGTTGTTTGTCAGCTGAGCCATCTCTTAAAGGTGATTAATCACCTGTGGAAAATTGAGTGTATAAAAAGGGGTGTTCCTCTGCATCAAATTAAGTCTACTCATGAATAAGACTTAAACGCGCTGAGATTTTGTTTGTGCTTTTTGTTTTCTAAAAAATATTTGAAGAGAAAAGCTCAAATAAAAAATAAGAATAATGGGAACAATTTGTTAAAATTGGTTAAAATTCAGCGTAATAGACAATGCAGCCATGCTCCAGTCACAAAAGCTATCCCTACTATCAACACATTAATATCCATAATTCTATTTATTTAACAGTTGGCATTTAAAAACTTTAGACACGTAGTTGTTACATGTCTTGCATCCCTAAAAATTAAAAAATAAACATTTTTTAAAATCATTACTGAATTAAACATTTTACCAGCGTTGAAAAAAATCTATATGTAGCGACCAATTATATATATATATATATATATATATATATATATATATATATATATACACACACACACAGTATATATATCACTGTATTCATCCTATTTTTTTCTTTTCACGCTCAAATAAAAAACGTTTGTGTTTTTTTTGTCACTTAGTTTAGGTTTATCAGAGGTACATGAATTAAAACTGTACCTCTAAACCTAAGTGAATTCATGCAAATCATGAAGGATTGCCATACAATTTAACATAATTAAACAAAGCAACGTCTTCCTCTTAACTTAGCAATAACTGAACTATGCAATTTACAGGAATATAAACAAACAACCAATGCATAAAAAATAAGTTTATTTCAGAGATAGTCTCGTTTAGAAAATCTGGAACCTGGTTGCCGGTCTGAAAAGTAACTGGAATCTCTGTACTTGTTCAGATTAGCCTGGCCTAAATTAATCACATTTCAAGACATTAATTTTCAAGATCTCCAATGAGTTTTTGTTTTCTTGGGAAACTACAAAATAATTAATTTACTGAACTGATCTGAGTGGAATGGAACTGCTGATTGAAGAAATTCAGAGACTGACAGATGATAATTATAGTAAAAGGCTGTTTTATGAGATAAGAAACAGGTTTATCCTTTGTGCCAATTGTGCTGCACTGTGTGTTGGTTTTGTGATGTGGAAGCCGAGGGCTTAGGACCACCATACTCCTTTCATGTGTGACTTAAACTGGATTTGAAGTCAAGCATTCAGAGATGTGTGTGTGTGTTACCAACACACCTATTTCCATTAATATTCTGCATTTTGACAGGTTTGGTAAACTTAATTTGTTGACTCTAAAACAAGTATGTCGGTACATCACAGCGCCATTACAAAATAAGAGCGAACTGTACATGTAAAAATGTAAGTCTGACATACCTATATACTCAACAACAGACAAAGGATAACAGTTAGATGTATGTGTGACATACACAATATGTAAGCCCCACTATATTCCACAGCAGGGAATAATAAGGCAAACAAATTAGTTTAAATAGTATCAGTGATGTGTAATTTTTCAATAACGTCAGGACGTGTGATGCAAGCTAACTGCAGTCTGTATTACTTCGTCTTCGCTGACAGCAGTGTCCAGGTCCTTGTCTTTGCGCTCCACTTGTTGTTCTTTCACAAACTCCTCCTGTATCCTCTCCAGCTCCTGCAGCTCGGCTGTCAGCCTCTCCATGTGAAACTCTCGTCTGTTCTTCAGCAGCTTCATAGGGAAGGGATTCATATCATTAAATGCTATGTTCATTAGCTTCCTAAAGACAGAAGATACAGAGAAAACAAAATGCCACTGATGAAACAACTGCAAAGTTAAAGGACCTGGGAACTCTGCATTTTTCCCCCTTTCAAAAAATACACAAATAAATAAATAAACAATAAAGTATGGGCCTGCCAAAATTAAATTCATAAAAAGACACAAAAAGACAAACATACACACTTGAGAAACAATGCAGTTTTTTTTTTTAATTTAGTCATTGCCAATTATTTTTTATTATTTTCTCCCCAATTTGGAATGGCCGAAGCATGTGCCGTCAGCCGACCCCTTTTTTTCACACTGCGGACTCGCCATGCAGCCACCCAAGAGCTACAGCGTCGGAGGACAACGCAGCTCTTGGGCAGCTTACAGGCAAGCCTGCAGGCACCCAGCCAGACTACAGGGGTCGCTGGTGCGCGGTGAGCCGATGACGCCCTGGCCGACCTAACCCTCCCTCCCCCCGGGCGGCGCTCGGCCAATTGAGCGTCGCCACCTGGAAGCTCCTGTCCTCGGTCGGCAAAGGAATAGCCTGGACTCGAACTTGCGACGTCCAGACTATAGGGCACATCCTGCACTCCACGTGGGCGCCTTTACTGGATGCGCTCTCGGGAGCCCCACACAGTTCTAACAGGAACAAAAAATGTAAGTCTGACATACAAAGTTGTTGCTAATTTTCTAACATAATTGTTTAGAGATTGAACCCATTAACTTCTACAGTGTATCAATCTTCAGGTGGTCCAAATCAGTCAATGGCCCCTGTCTCTGCACAACCGGCACTGCCTGGATTCTTGTCTAATACTGAAGCATGAATGGCTGCATCTAAATGAATGTGTTTGTATTTCAGGTTTAGTGGCTGGGCAGAGGAGAAACATGGTGATTGAATCAATAATTCCAATGAAAAGGCTTTGAGAACTAAATGGAAACATATTTCTGCTGCTTTACAGTCATTGTGAGAAAGCTCTGCCAAATTATTATCATATAATCCCAGTTATTTCACTGAAAATCAAGAGAAAGCAGACTGATTGATCCAGTTCCGTGCTACAGTATAACAGAAAATAAATGTTTTCAGTAAATAAAAGGCAACAGAACCTTGGAATTATTCATCCTTAGGATAACTTATTTTTTACTACTAAGACCTAATGGCAAGAAAATTCTGTTTTTTAATAGTATCTTAAACGGCTGGTTTCACAAACTACAATTAGCACTAATCTTGGACTACCTTACCTAAGATAACAATAGGTAGTCCAGGATTAGTGCTAATCAGGGCCTGTGAAACCAGCCAATTGACCTACCAGTTAAATTGTTCAACACTTTAATAATCTGCTTGCAAACTGTTCATTAAACAGCTATACATACAGTACATCTGTTTTCTAAGCTGCAAAGAGGACATTATGTGGGTCTGTGAGGTGGGGGCTCCATTACCTGTAGGAAGTGAATGGTAAAGAAGGACTTACGGTTTCATAGTGGATGCATGGTAAAGCTCAGTAAACTGCAAAATCACTGTTCACATTTACCATCATCAAAATGGTACAAGACAGTTTACTGAAATCACTAACTTTACTAGTGGTTAAAAGCATGGCCACTGGAGTGAGTGAGATGAGTGTGAACTGTTTATACAGTCTGTGATTGACAGCAACTGGTCTGATGCGTCTGCTGTACATTATCATCATCCTCATTCTGCCTCACCTGCCATCAGAGATAGTTTTGGTGAAAAAACGGAGGTATTGGTAGATTTCCAGATTGTCCTGAATTTTTAGAATGTCCTCTTCATTGTACTTAAAGAGGGCCAGTGCATAGCGAAATATCACCTGGAAACAGAAAGAAGGAAATACTGTTCAGGTTAAAAAAGAAGGATACTTTCGCTCATCAAGTCGTCACTGGACTGAGCCCTTTTATAATTAATTATATTTTACTTAATTTTATTTATTATGTTTTTCATTTTTACTCTCTATAACTCTCTAAAATGTCATTACTATAATTTAAAATAATTGGATAAGCTGTTACAATGTAAGTGTGACATACTGTGCACATGTTTGCAAGTTAAGACAATTTTTCTCAACAATTTGTGCTGAAAAATGTATTAAGCAATTTTCAACACAGTTGGGTAAGTGTGGGTGGTGTGGGTGGTGTTGGTGGGGGGGTGGGTATTAAAGGATCAATTACTAACACAGCGGCGCTGTACCTTTGTGCCCTCACAGAGGAAAGCGTCCCCACTCTGAGCAGGATGTCGCTGACCAGACTTTCCACGAAGACCACCAGGAACCAGTTGAAGGTGATGAGGGAATGATCGATGCTGTGCTCCTTGAAGTGGGCCGTCAGGTACAGGCATCTTCTCAGCAAGAAAGTCACGGAACACCCTCTGATCAGCCTGCAAGGAACAAAGAGCTCTGCTTAGAGCAGCAGGAGTTGCTCAGCTGTTAGAACAAATAGGGACTATGACTGCCTGAATTAGCACATCCACAGTACTTACTGGTGAAGCAAAGGGGATAGCATTAAAACTCAGCTATAGGCTGACGAGCAATGTCACAAATATTTTAACATTTTCTTAGTAATAACGGAGAGACATGGACAAATTAGCCAATTTCCATAACAGGTGCCTTTGGAAAATAGGCAAAAACTGGTCAAACAAAATCTCAAATAAAGACCTCCACGAGAAGACCAAATCATCACAGATACAAAAGAAGAAGACTGAGGTGTATAGGCCACGACTCAGGATGGAACAAACCCATATCCAGAAGGTAGCTCTACAATGGATACCGCAAGGGAAAAGAAAATGAGGCAGAGAAAGTTGCCTAAGATCGAGAGGTGGCAAGGGCTTGTTGCGTCCTTGTGTCCCTGGAGGGAAGAAGAGGGTTCACTGATTTGAAATCAGTTGTTGTACATACTGTACCTGAGAGGCAGTGAGGGTTTTGCTGTAGTAGTCTTGTGGCATTATGATTTCAACAACAGCCACCAGACACCAGAAGGCATCCTCTTCATCCTTCAGAACTAAAAGTGCAATAGCTGCCAACCTGCAAGAGGAAACACACACACCACATGACTCCACTGGAAGTGTGCTGCTAATATTCAGAAGAAAAGGTGTGCCAAGCCACATTTTTACACATTTTAGGCCCTATTTTGAAATAAATTTTCAGAGGAATTTGATGTATGAAACTAGCAAGAAATTATATAAATTATACACTTATTTGTATTTATTATTATTTTATTTCTTAGCAGACACCCTTATCCAGGGTGACTTACAGTAAATGAACAAAATACATTTCAAGAATCAGTATAAGTATTAATACGATTACGATTCAATAACGGAACAGATAACAGTGTCAGTGATAGTTACATCAGGATATAATTAAATACAAAATACTACAGATTAAATGATTTTCGACAGATTACAGTACTCTAAAGTACAGGGTTAAATGCAGTAAAATAGGGAGCAGATAAGAGCAAGTAAAGTGCATTTAAGGAAGAGTGATAAGTGTCCAGATGGAAAAGAGGAGTTTCTACAGGTGCTGTCTGAAGAGGTGAGTCTTGAGGAGGCGCCAGAATTATTTTAATCTGCCTGAATATGGCCACTCGTGCTTTCCACCACAGTTGTCTTTACAGTTGTGTAGAATATTAAAAAGAACATATCTGGGCCAGTATATTTGTGATTCCAGAAAAAGATATATTGTACAGGGGAGGGATGAGTAGCTAAGAATACACAACACAGTTAACAACCACTAGGTGTCATAATTTCTCAAATCAATAAATAAACACTGTTTGCATGTGTATTCTTATTGCTATTTATAATACAACAACACATTGCTCTAGTATAGTGTCCTGGCATAGCTACCTCCAACGAAGTGCTCTAAAATGTTAAACACCGGTAATGCTGCCATTACCTGTGGCACTGCTTACCGGTAATAGGCATTATTCTCTGTTTTAGAAAAGGATAAGTTATGCTAGTCCACGTCCAAGAAGTACAAGAAAGTGTTTTTTTTTTTTTTGGCAACTTTTTACTACTTAACATGAGCGAATGGCATTAAGAACTTTCAATACAAAAGGTACAGTACGGTTGAGGCCCTGGCAGTAGCCGATGGTGGGGTTTTGCCAGGAGAAGGCTAGCAGAATGCGCTGCAGCTTTTGGACTGCGTCGGAGGTGGGCGAGGAGAAGTGCTTATTGCTGGTGAGGGTGCGGTGCAGGTCCAGCCTGATCTGCCGTGAGGCCGGGTGCTCCGACACCTCGCAGTGCTTCCTCAGCTCCTGGTAGCGATTGGGATTCCTTCCTATAGACCTGCGTCCGCGTCCTCACGATCCAGCGCCACACCTGCTCCCGGTACTCCACAGGGATCCACACGGATCAGGCCCTTCAGCTCCGGGAGGGAGCCAGCTGGTCCAGGGGGACGGCTGGCCAGGTAGTTAGCCCACCTGGTCCAAGGGCTTGTCCACCATCTCATTGTTGCGCAGGTTGTTGGAACGGATCTCCAGGGCCTGGATTTTGGCCAGGAGCTTCCGTCCTCTACTTCATAATCAGGAATGGTCTTGAATCCATAATTAAATCGTACTCACTGGGAAGGAACAGAAAGTTAAACAAGGATATTTGGTGCATCATGGTGCATCAATCGCTCGAACAGCAGAACAAACATTTTCTGTTCAATTTACAATCAATACTATTCAATCTGAGTTCCTGTGCAGCTGTTAAGACTACAGTAAACTCTCTGAAAGGAATTTCTATAATATTGACAAAAACAAACTGAGAAAATAATCATGAAAAAATAGGAAATGCATATAATTTGCACTTCTGTTCTAAACAGACCATGCAACAAAACAAAAAGAGTTTTGTTTTGTTTTGTTTTAAAAAGTGACATAAACAAAATATATATTTTTTCAATTATTAAATTATCACATTAAAAGAGCAGGGCACATGACATAGAAAATCATAGACCTTAAAAGCCAGGAAACTACTGTAAGTTCCAGCTCTTTTTGGCTTTTCATTTGCGCACCTATTAGATCACAATTGCAACTAACCAACATTAACATTTTGATCCTTTGCTTGTTTTGGTATTTCAGTTCGGGATTTGAGGGTATTATATGAAAATGGAACTGGTGTAGCTTGCAATCACATCATCAGTTTAGCAATAGAATTGCATTTTAAATATTTGAATATACTTAGTAACAATAAAACAAGAAAAAAACGGGGAAAAAAGTTTTCACTGTGAAACCCAGTATGGAAAATCAGTACTGTCTTACCTGAAAGGGTTGAGTTTAAAGCCATCCTTCTTGTCTCCCTGCAGTGAGTCCTCAATGAGCCTTTTCACCATCTCCTGCTGACTGCTGTCCAGCCCTTTGCTCTCCTGCAGCCTGCGCACCCAGGTACTTGCTCTCAATCTGGCAGTTTTTGGCCTCCAGGTAGGCACACTGCAACACAAAAAGAGGTTTAGGGTTAGGATTAAAACAAAACACAGCAGCTGGTGAAAGCAGTAACCCTCCCACAACCTCCCACTCATTTCAAGACAGGGCAGTCCAAAGGCAGAGGGTTTCTACACCCTGTTACTTTTTAACTGGGTTGAACTTGTTTATTAAAATGTAAAATGAACCTAGTACATTTCAAATAACTAATTTTACAGTTCTGATGGAGCCATTCCAATTATAATCTTGCTTCTGCTCCTTAAATTAATTTTATTTAAAAATCCTCTTAGCTGCAGTGTTCACTTGTTCCCTTTGTGCTGCTTATATTAATTACAAGACTGCTATTTCCTACAGTGCAATATGTGTGTCACCCGAGTGCTTATGGACACTGTGGCTGTGAAGGGTCATTTCTTTGAAAGTTAAACTGTTGTGTACAATACATGTTTTTCGATTACGATTCGGAAATCAAAGCGTTTATGTTTTTGGCAATTTTAGCAGTTTTAGCATAACCTGCAACTGAAATTATATTTATTTATTTATTTTTTACAATTTTTGCTATTTGGTTCTTCTTTAAACCAGAGTCACCCTGGTATCAAATGTGATACCTATTAATTCAAGTGCTCCCAGAAATCCTGAAACAACTCTACTGTAGTACAATAGTTTTCATGTCACAAAAATGGTCTGATCCTAAATATATCTAAAATAATTTAAAACCATTGCCAATCAGACCAGATAGATAAAACATCTAATTTGCTGCAATCATACCAGCCAGTAGCTGTTTCATTGCACAGTGCACTCAGGGGATATCACTATATGGAGCCATAGCGCAGGCACTAGGACAGATCAAGCACTGATACAGAAACAGCTACAACTTGACCCACCCAAAGAACACATTGGGGTCAACAAGATTAAACATTAATTTAATTTGCAAACCAGGCATTTGTGTTTTGTGAACAGTGCCCTACATTCACAGCACTGTACTTGTATTTAGAATTCACCATATCTTTCCAATTTGCTTTTTGCATCTAGAGAAGACCTAGATTTGGAGATGAAAGGGAAACATCCCAATCAGTCTGATCTGTTCATTCTGGGAGACTGGAGCTGGCTCAGTTGCTAACTTCTCTGTGGTTTTAATTAGTAATGCATGAACACACCGAGGTTGCTGACCAGGCTAACAGCCAGCCAGTCAGAACTACTATGACAGTCAACTAAGAAGAAGAAACAAGGAGTGAAACCAAGTAGGAGTACAAAAGAAAATTATAAAAATAAGGGAAGCACAGTATAAAATGAAAAAAAAAACCACAAATTACTAAAGAGAAACATAACAGAGGAAGTATCTCTGCAAAAAAAGCAAATAATTGATAAAAAATACTGACTGCCTATGTCTTTATTTATGCAGATACTAGACTACAATAACAAGGTAAGAAGGTATGTGGAGGAGTGGTTGGGGCTCTGGACTCTTGACCCGAGGGTCGTGGGTTCAATCCCAGCTGGGGACACTGCTGCTGTACCCTTGAGCAAGGTACTTTACCTCGATTGCTCCAGTAAAAACCCAACTGTATAAATGGGTAATTGTATGTAAAAATAATGTGATATCTTGTAACAATTGTAAGTCGCCCTAGATAAGGGTGTCTGCTAAGAAATAAATAATAATAATAAAAGTATATTAATAAACATGGTAAACCCAGGTAAATTATTATAAATGCATTGTATAACCATGGGAAAAAGCATGGGTAAAACTGCAGAAATACTGTGGTTAAACAGGAGGCCAAAGGAATGCTTTTAAACTTTAAAAAGTTACCAGGATGTGAAAATGATACAAAGTGAATCTAAAGTTGTTTTTTTTTTATTTTGTTTTGTTTTTGCGTTAGACTGTGTAAGAATAGTGCCAGTAGGTCACCAGCTTGCGTCACTACATTAGAACCACTTGCAATCCATGTGTCACTAAGCAGTTTGCTTTATCATAATGTACCAACATGCTAGTTGTTCTTTAATTTACTTTGGCTTCTTAGTGCAGACAGAGATGTCTCTAGGCGAAATCACAGATCTCATTGTGGTTTTGTGGTTAAAGCTATAAGAAAAAAAATAAACGAAACTCATTACTATTACTATTAATCTGGGGCCCTAGGCTATAAAAGCTGAAAA
>JAHFZB010000671.1:15174-17674 GCA_036884735.1 Huso huso
TAATTTCCAACTATGTCACCTGGTCATGGTCTCTGTGTTATGCTTAAGGTTTTGGCTAGGGTTAACTTTGTTAATTCTTTTAACACATTCAGGCCTGAGATTACTCTAGTTGCTACTTGCTAGTAGGGCAAAGCAGTCATGATCTGTAAAGTAGGCTCTTTCGTCTTTAAGTAGGTCAACAAACCCAAGCTCTAGAGTGACGTAAACCTGTGTGTCCAGGCCTCAGTCCTGTTTTAGAATCTTGTTTGAATTATTTACCGCAGCCATTAAGAGCTGTGAGTGAATAGATATTCTACATATTTTTCGAGCTACTTAAAAAAAAAAGTGGTCTTTTACTACTGGATTGAACAAAATGTACATTATGTAGACATACAAGGGCGTTTATATGTATGAGTCACTGTGTGTCTCACAATAAGGAATTTAAAGTACTGTGTTCCTTAGGTGTGCAGTTTAGAAAAAAGCATGCTTTAGCAAATTGCATTTTAATTTATTTATTTTTAATTGAGAAATATATCAGCTTTCTTCACATGACTTTCTTTCACAGAGTCTCTTACTGTTTCTCTTCTTAGGTGATTTCATGTGAGCAGTATCTTGGGGACAAATTATGTCAGTTGCTGAAAAGTATGTCAGATGAGAGGCAGCAGCTAATTGATAATGACAGGAAAGAAAGCACTGACCTAGGAAGTTCATGACTGTCTGTAAATAAGGAATGCAGACAGAGCTTTCTTTAGCCCAGAACCAGATGTGTGTTCATCGTTCATATCTGCACATGTGAGATAACCATATGTGGAAGACAGATATGATTTATGGAATAAATACATTGGTTATAATCCCTAATGAAAACATGTCTACCAATTAATTATACTACAGGGACATTTTGATTGTAGGTAACCCCTGATTATGGTTTCCATTACATGAGAGTAGATGTTAAAATTTCATGCTGATTTGAACTCGGCTGTTGCCAAGATAAGCACCAACTAAGACGTAGCTTTACGGTAAACTAATGTGATCCATCTGCATCTCCATCCATTTGCGTCTCCTTCTATCTGATGATAGATATCCTTCTACCTGGTGTTGATGGCTGAAGTACATGTGAAAGTTTGGATTGATAACCAAGTTTAAAAAGAAAAACTGCACCTTTTGAATCACAGTCAAATTACCAAGTCAAATGGTCTTGCAATGGCTAATCATGGTAAATGATGACAAAATCAGGGCTGAACACATTCTTCATACATACAGTAGTAGTTCATAGTTGAACAATAAAAAAACAAGGTTTAAACATGACATTTATATCTGGAGAGCCCTGAACAGCAATCACAGTACTGAAATGCTTAAAGATGTGTGAGAGGGAGATTGATAGAACAGATGTGTGTGTGTGTGTGTGTGTGTGTGTGTTTGTGATGTTCGTTTCCACTCCCAGCCCAGCCACTGCAGTCAGGAATCGGATAAGCAAGCTGTTATTATTCTGGCAGCTGCCCCCTTAGGAGAACTGAGATATAAAAGATTAAGACTGGACCCTGCCACAGTAAGGGCTCTCACCCTATAAAGCTATACCTCTCATGGAAAAGATGAACTAGATGACACAAAAGAAGATAATTAAATAGCAAAATACCTACAAACTCCCAATTCTGCCACAGGGGTCAAAAAATTTCATAAAAAGGCACCCTTAAGTTTCAACTTCACTTGATTTGAAGCAAGTGCCCCACATCATCTGTGAAATTGTGAAATTAGAAAGAAACAGCTTGGTTTATTATTATTATTTATTTCTTAGCAGACGCCCTTATCCAGGGCGACTTACAATCGAAAACAAATACATTTCAAGAATATTTGACAGCTGAGTTGAATGATTGTCCTGAGCAATTTCTTCATCCCTGAAAATATGTCTTTGCACATTATGCATTGATGGGACTTCTTAAAAAGGAACAGCGTCCATCTGTACCTTTAAATTATTCTGTAAATGTAACCTTGTTCCAATAGTAAAGTGGGGCTGCGATCTGCTCCATCAGCAATCTTCAAACCAATCTGCAACTGCAAGTTACACAAAGGTCAAGGAACATCTTTACGTATCTTTTTTTTTGGTATAAAGTAGCTTATAAATACATCACCTACAAACAATATTCCCTCCAACCTGAATCTTACAATATTTTTCCATGGGAATGCATGGAACAACAATAGATGAGTACAAACCTGGAGGGCAGGACTGTGCAGATACTCAGATTATTCTCTTTACCATGTTTTATATTTTTAAACAAATGGAGAATCGAGGAATGTGTCAGTTTATTGGACACAAGCCCTGAATATGAGTCGCTGAAACTGATGAAATAGCCTATTGGACACGACTTAGAGTCGGGTCTTATTGAAAATCAAAGAAAATGGATTTTATATGGAATGGATTGAACACAAGTAAAACAAACAGTTGCAGGTAAAATCTAAATAGTTTCTGACACGCTATTACATTTTATATGAATTCACACTGCCAGAGGATGTTGTTTTATTATCA